>KB700726.1:0-24969 GCA_000349165.1 Anopheles christyi | reverse complement strand
CTTTTAGAAAAAAAAACAGCTTACAAATTGTTTTGTTTACGTTTCATTTCCAGTCAAATGACTCCTCATAACGCAATGAATATTACGATTTTTGTTTTACATGACACATGAAATAACAAATCTTGCAGTATGTAGTAAATTTGAATCTTGCCTTGCTGACGATAAATATAATCGAAGCTGCCACTGACTACCAGCGTTAAGGACATCTTTGGCAAACACTAGTAGTTGTCCACATCATCTCTTAGGAATCTAAAACAATACTTAATTAGTCATTTCACAATCAACCGTTGTCTCACAAGGAGTCATGGGGTTTTGATTAATCCATTGCTATTCATTCGGGAAATCTATCATTGTACATATAATATATTACACGGGTTTTCAAGTCACTTTCCAATGTGAACAGTATAATCTAATTTTTATTTTATATTCTCGAAACGAAAGCTAAACATTTAAATCGATATAATTTTGTAAATTTAAAGCTTCAAAAAGCATTTACATTTAATTTTGAAAATATGGTACAAATCATGTCATGGTGCCGTGTTCTAAATCATGTGCACGAACTTCAAAATTATTGCTACGGAAATACAATATATGACAGCTATGGAAAAAAACAAGGCTAGTCACTCAAGCGTATAGGATGCACGGTCCGTACGAGGATCGATCCCACAGTGTGCATGTTATTAGGTCGTACAACTTGACGACTGTACCACGGGACCGGCCGAAAATATAACCAGGGTGGAATTATTTGGGAGGCGAAAGCAAACATACTACGTCAATCATCCGTTAAGCAATTTGTTTTAAAGAAAATTATTAATGTTAACATTGAAGAAGTACTAAATTACTGTCTTGTTGAAAAATGACTTTATCAATACAGGGTTTTTCGGATCACTTTCCAATATGAGTACTATTACAGGGTTTTCCGAATCACTTTCCAATATAAGTATTATTATTCATTGCTCACTATCTCAATAATTTTCTTGTTCGTCAACATGTGAATAATTTATGTAACCATATTTTGTACATCAATTTAAATATTATTAAATGCAATTTATACACAAAAACACAACTATTTCTAAAGGATAGCGATTTAGGATTAGTAAAACCTGTCACTTTACAATGTAACAATATATCTCGAGTGATTATTGTTCAATTAATAGGCTAATGTCTTGTTCATATAATATTCAACTTGTAAGGTGATTCTGAAAACCCCTGTTTTGCATCAAATACATAGTTTTGAGAGTCTACTATATCTACATAATTTGCAAACTGGAAGCATTTTATGAATAAAATTCAAAAAAAAAAAAACAAAATGTGTGCAAACCATGACCAATAGCCAAACATTTCTTGAAAACGTTTAATAATTCCATACTAGATTTAAACCACGGAACAACTATTTGATATTATGTCGTTGGTCGTGTATCTACGTAAAATATCTCAAAATATCCGAGAGAAAATCTCAACAAAGTAAACAATAAATCTCCAATAATATTTATATCTCAAATATTACTCCGTTTAGTAGTTTAGTTTGGTTTAGTATTAACATAATGTAAAAGAACATCGCATGAGTTCAGAGAACGAATGGTCATAATTTGACATATTTGGAAGAAATTACAATTAAATCCATTTTATGACCGGTCAGATCAAGATATGGAGGTGTATGGAATATTGAATCAAGCAAACTAAAGAGGTTTGTTTAATTAGTTTTATATCTCATAATGTTCATTTTAACACATGATATTTTCTTTCGGACTATACAATTCTAAGCCGGTTAGATTATTTCCATTATAATTATAAAGCAATGCCTAGTTTGCGACGGTGATTCCGGTCGAGGCGGTTACGAAGTAAGTAAATGTGGCGTTCCGTTCATTGACGCTCCCGGCCCGGAAGAATAACTTCCGCACGTAATATAATAGCATTCATTTTTTCAGAATTGCTAGCACAAATGAGTAGGCAGTGAAAATCTGAAATGATTCCTGCCCGTCGTACAAAATTTAACACTGCAGTTATTTACTGTACGGGTCTAAATCATACGAAGACACATACTACAATATTTTATGATCAAAGTTTCAGTTTCCATCATGCTGAATTATTTGACTATATTGTTTCTGAAGATATGTTCCTTTTTTTTTATAAAGTTGGAAATATTTCTTAAAACGTGGTGTGGTGAAATATGTAATACAAAAAATTTAGATATTTTAAAAATTGCCTCAATTAGCTTGAAATCATCTGTTTCTAGTCTGTATCTGAATTAAAATTTGCTATTTTATTTTAAAATGTTTTCCAGGTGATACAGACTACATTTCATCGCCCGATGATGCAGCAAATAACGCCTCTTCAAACGGTGGCTTACAACATGGTATTCGATCCACATCAATTCTGGCAGCAGCTCAGTCGCTTGCCATGGCTCTACAACAACAATCGTCTACCTTACATCCGTCACCGGATCCCATAACGGCTGATATCATCAATACATGGCTCGATTCTCATTTACCGGTGAGTACTTAAGATCTGATGTTTATCATCATTTTGGTAAAGAAGCTATATTTTGCTAACTATTTAATCCCATCCCTCATTGGTTATGAAATCTGATAATAAACCAAATGTAGCTAAAGAGGTATGTGGTTAGATTGATTTTCAAATTTACTTCTTTGATTTTCCGTAGATAGTTGAAAGCTGGATCATGGTTCAATTAAATACAGCAAATAATACAATATTTTTATATCCAAAATAATGAAAGATATATGATTAAAACATATATTATTTAAGTGATCGAATTACGAAAGAAAAAATAACGGAACCATATATCTGTTCCGGGTGAATACGTAATGTATTTAAAACTTCCTAATTTTTTTCTAGTATGTCAACAAAAACAAATAATGAGAAAGTTTAAGGACTGAAAGTTGTAAGACTAAAGAAGAAAACAAATGTACAATGAACAATGAAAATAATCAATAAATGAACCTAGGATAATTTGATGGAGTGTAATCTATTGATCGTTGTTTATTATGTAATTTTTTCTATCCCCTATGCTCATGAGTGTGCAGTTATAGTGTAATATTTAACGTATTAAATCCTAGGAAGAGCAACAGTTCCATTAATTGATCCGGCTCGTATGACATATTTTTTTACTGCGAAACTTTCGATAGTGAAAAGTACTTGGTGTAAGGGTAAGGTTTTACACCGCTTTAGTGAAGTACTGAAGAAAGAGACTCTGTACTACTAGATTTTTTCGCTACTCAATGATGTGCCAAGTAGTCTTGTCATAGGAAACGGGGTCAAAAGGTTTTTAAGAGACTGTACAGTACCTAAAAAGTCGCGCGGCAGTAGACATCAGGAACATCACCAAATGCCCAGACTGTTACGATATCTAATATTGTGCATCAGTTGGATACCTTCAACAAGCTACGGATAGTTGAGTTTTCAATTGATTCTTCATTAAATAATCAGACCTAGATGTAAGGATTTTTTTCTTGTTTGTAGGTTGAGTCACGAGAGTTAAAATATGCACATAAAAAAAAACAGTTCTACTAGTTATCAAATCATGTTATGCAAGTTTTGTATATTATAGCGAGACGAAACTGCTTGTACATATGTACATAACTACTGAAGTATGTTATTTTGAAGAGTATCCTTGGAAGTATCTATATATACTTCCTCTTCAAAAATCTTACGCGATAAATGAGTGCATCTTGCTTTGTTAGGATAATGGTGCTAGCGAGATGATATCTTAAAGAAACAGACTTGAAATTCGTTCTTAAGTATAATCTTACTTTTTTTTATTCATCGATTAAACATTAAAATGAGAAATAGCAGCATACGGGAATTTACAGCTGAGATAGATGTAATACTCTTTGTTCATTGGAGGAGGATTACCGGTCCACTTCAAAAATTTCTACTAGAGTTTTCAATTAAGTTTTTTATTTTTTTCATATGATAAAAGCTAATTCAAAACCAAAAGTTTGTTTTCAAAAATCATAACATTGTTTTTACGGCGTTTAACAAATGACGTGAACTGTCCCAATGGGAACCACTATGGGATAATTGGCAGAGAAACACGTCCAACTTTTTATGGAATTTATAAAGTGTGTATTGTTTTAATGTTTTAACCAGCAAATAGTAATTATCCAAGCTAAAATTAAAAAAAAGTGTCAACAGCATGTTATTTGATGTATGTATGGTATGTATGTTAGTACGCACTATGGTCCTATATATAGTTTAGATTGTCGTAATTTCATTAAAAAACGCAATACTGCCTAACATTGCCGTTCGTTCTGAATAAAACAAAATCTGAAAAATATAGTTGTGCATTACATGTTGTTGCATATATAGATTTTAAACCACGCATAAGTACAACCATGGCAAATCAAGTGTGTATATTGTAGATCAGGTATGTCAAACTCAAACTGGTGGCCCGCGGGATGCATGCGGCTTTGTCGATTTCGGATGCGGCACGCGAGACCATTGCTTACCGAAAAATCTATTTTTTATACAATTATTCTTGATGCATTAATTTTACAAGAAAAAAAAACCATAATTTTGCCGATAGATTTTAAAACTTTATTATGTTGAACTAGATATGTTTTTGGGGCCCGCGAATTACTGAAAATTCGTAAACACGGCCCACTGATGAAATGAGTTTTTTTACACTGCTTTTATAGACCATTAGTGCAAAGATCGTGCCAGCCTCAACATTTGTATTCTTTCAATAGACTAAAACGAGAGTACTAAAACGGCGTTATCGAAATGTTACTAAATCGGAATAACCAAATTCTTGCTTGTTGCTCAGAAAAGTCAATGTGTTTGTGTAAGTGTATGTTTCAATCTACTGCAAACATTATGTTTTTTTTTATGTAAAAATTAACTGATAGTAGTGCATCGAGTACAATCATACCATTTTAATGAATGCATTTAATTTATTTTTAAGTGATGATTTTCACCGGTGTTGGTTTATTATTTTTAGACGTTATGCTGGTACATGGTGATTTGAAAGATTGTTTTGCATTGGTCGTGTATAAAAAATGATATATTGCTTTAAACAATACTATCTAGAGTTTTCAATTCAACAGTTTTAAAATAAAAATAGGGTACAAGATGGTTTCCTCACACATGTTTTCGAATGTAATGCGTGTTTTATGAGTTCAATCCAGCGCTACGCAATGCGTGCTCTCTGTTTAGCTCTTCTGAACATCCCTCGACAGCAGCATCGAAATTAGTCTCCCGGCTGTCGTCAGCACATGAAGATCGGCCAGAAGAAACGTTGTTATCTTCTTGCGACCGTTACAGTTTTTGTTATGAGTTAGTGTTCGTATTGTTTAAGAGTGCACAGTTTTATCATATCATTTAAGTGTAATGGGGCAGGAATGTCACGTGAATTGATGAAATTATTTTAGCATTGTTACTTTTAATATGTTTGGTGTATTGAACAAAGTTGAACAATTTAAAAAGCCTTTGATATATCGCGTTTGGGTTTTTTAAACGAAAAACTATCAGATGTAATCAAAGTAATCTTTTGTGAAATTGATTTGATAGTTGCAGTGGTACACAATTACAATATTTATTTTCGTTAAGACTCTTCCATTAATACCTACTATCCTTGTGTAGATCTGAAGGTAGCAGATAAAATCATGCTCATACGAAACCTCTGTTTATCTTGCTATGAGAGAATTTCAAATCCAGACTTTCTAAAAATAGATTTTTTAGAATAGTGTCAGAAAAAAAGCAAAAACTGTACCATTGGTAGCAAGAATGAAAACGGGATGCCAATATGATAGTGATACTCCGTTTTTAATTTATCTATCAATACAGAAGTGTACATTTCAAACGAGTTAAAAATTAAGTAAATATTAGGTTTTTTAAAAGTAGTTATAAGGTCATAATCAATCTGAAAAAAAATATTGAAAAAATAACAAGATTTGTATTGTAAAACTCACGGTAGATCTTGCGAAAACCTTATCTTATCTTACTTGCGCATTGAAAGTGTAAATGTTTAAACATATTCTGACAATTCACGTCACGCGCTATGGTAACTATAAATGTATGCAGTTTAATTTAAGAAACTATTGTCTGATTTCTTATATACATAAGTTTGAATAAGACTATAACCGTGTGCGTAAATTATGCTTCAACATTACTCGTTTATTTCCGAGAAAGTGTCCATCATACCATTCATTTGCAGGCTTTTTCCATAAAATAGCTGTTTCTGACAATATAGTGTAGTTGTGAGAAGTGATACACTTAATCTAAAACGAAACGAAAGATATATTTAAAAAAAATTCGATCGAATTCATCAAATACGATATTTATCGATGTCTGCATCATCTTCGTCGTCTGAGGCGACTGCTCCATCTTCTGGAGATGAGACTTCGCATTCATCTGAAGGTGAAGATGACATGGCTACCAGCTCTGAGGCTTTAATACAATGCAAAACTCACGTTAAGGGGTTGTTTGCGACACCAATTACAGCGTTAGAAACAGACTCGGAAAACTATTGGTTGAAACATGAAATTGCGAATAGCAGCCGTATACCGCGTTTAAAAAAGGTTACACCTACAACGCTCAATCAAGGTAAGAAACATAGTAAATTCGATGGTAAACATATTTTGCCAGACTGTTGTTTTTCTTTCTTGTCCACAAAGAAGCTCGTTTACAAAAGCAATTTTAATCCAAACATGGAAAAAAAATCATCCTTTGTTGGTTGATTGCGCATGCGTACCACACTTCCGGTAACTGACGCTGTGAACATATGGTTTGTTGAAATGTGCATAAAATAAAAAGAAGAAAAGTGTGTCATTAAATGAAAATAAAAATACATCTTCTGTCGGGGAAGAACCAGCCCAATACGATCAAAGTTTCTCACGAAACGTCATCAATGGAAAATTACTTTTAAAAATCACAAAGACATGAATAGTGCTCACACAAAAACACAGACACCATCAATGTAAACTGTTCTGACCGGTTCAGAGAATACATGCTCTGCCGAGTTAATCCTAGTTCTGTTGCGTTTTCCGCTTTACCGCTAACGCAAATGTATTAATATCACGAGCCAACCATGACAGACCGAACGATATGTATGAACTAATGCTCACAGCCAGTGAAATATATGCGAAATTCTTTAGTTGGGATTGTGTGTTTTAATCTCATGCTTATAGAGTGTGGCATTGACTCATTCAGTGGTTTTCTATTTACCTACTAATGCCGTATCTTTTGCTGGACGACGCATTGTGACACATACATACATTCACAGTGCAATTATAACGAATACATCATCATCTGAACGCATATTGGGTTGCGTACTACTACACCTCGATATACAAATCATACCATAGAACTATCATGGTGTTAGTCTTTGAGGGGTCGCAATCGTATCGTTGCCTTCATTCATTCGGAACCCGTAGATCGCTGTAAGATAGTCAGATCGTTTATTTCTGTCGCTGGCAGTGGTCATGTGGGTGCAACGTAGTGTGTAGCTCTATTGATTTGTTTTTCGTCCTGAAGAGTGTAAAAATAATAGAAAGTGTGTCCCTTTTTAAAGATTACCATTTTGCGTAAAAAATTGTCATAAGTTTGAGCGAAGTTGAGTTCGTCTTGTGAATCATACCCAGTGAACACCTCAAAAGAGCCGTTTGTGTTTGTGATTCTGATAGCGATTCTATACGTTATCAGTGTTGTACTGTTTCCAGCATTGTGAAGTTTATAAATATTTTTCACACGTTTGCATCGAAATGATTTTATCAGTGCAAAAGTGGTAACCAACGAAAACAATCTGATTCATACTTAATACTACCGTTACGCGAGATCGATGGAGAATATCACAGGAAGACGCGATGAGAAAGATTCACCATCAACACCAGGACATCCAGTAGATTTGCCATCATCAACGCTACAGTCTTTCTCTTCATCACGGTCACGGTGCCATCCCGTAATATGCGATGTGATGCGCCTTGAGACTATTCGTGAGCGCAACAGCGTCTACAGTGAGGATGGCGAGTTCATTGACTTGCCGCTACCGCCTGTTCCTCCATTGTCAACTATGGCGAAGGGTGAAGTTACATGTGAAGCTTGTAAAGAACAGAGTCATGTAAAGGGTTTTGAAATATCGTCGCAAGAAGATACATATTTGAAATCTCGCTTGTGTGATTTTGAAGACGAAAGTGAGATGAGGAGTGAAGCAGATGTCATAAATAAATCCATACAATCATATGGTTGCGATGGCAAAACTGGCATTGCTAGCGATCTGACCCCAAGAAATAAAATGGATTTGCTTGTAATGGAAGAAGATGCAAAGTCGATCGATAGCAGTACGGTATCAAACACGTTGCGTAAAAGTTCATGGAGTTTAACTTCGACTGGCTCCACTGGTGCCGAAAATTCTAATTACGAATACAAATCTGGCTGTCGATCCAGCAGTGCCGACAGTGATGAAGGTGATCAACGAGCGGAAGACGATTATTGCGAACATTCATCTGGATATCGTGATAAATCTCCATTTCTTCGTTCAATATCGTTATCACCAGTAGAGCGTCGTTTTCGTAAACTGTCCAAATCTCGCGAACGTAGACGACGAACTAGCCACTCACATGGCTCTGGACGAAAGTCATCCGGAACGTTTGATAGTTGGCGAAGCCAACAATCTGAGCCGTGCATTAATCAAGAAGAAGCAGGTGATACTTATAGAAAATGATATGTTGACAAATGTATTTCTAATTTGCGGCCAGTTCTGTTTTTAAATGCCAAAAGGTGGGTTGGGATGCCTGGCTATGTTTGTAGGAGAATACCGTACTAAAAATAATAATCAAACGAAACAAGCCTCGCTTCGTATGCACAAGCTTTGATCGTTTTGCAGGGGTCGGCAAGCTATTAAAGAAAAACAGCACATTTAAGAAATTAAATAGGCAGCGAGCCAAAACCAACTATTTGCTTGTAGATAATTTGGATTTGGTAAACAAACTGCATCTTTCTTGAAATTGTTCTATTGTCTAGCTGACTTCTAGCGTCTAGCTGATAAAGGAGTTTTTCTTTAAATAATTTAAGTTTACATAAACATGGAAACGGCTGACGCATGAATGGCAGCTGATGTACGCTTTCGGAATGATTTGTATGAAAGTATACAATCAAATTAAGTTAAAATATTGAACATTGTAGGCCTGATCAACCGGAGAATAGATTATCTATCTATGATCTTTCTATACAAAATAAGAAAATAAAGGTTGACACCTTCTCCATTTTTAGCCGATTTTCATCCTTCTAAGATGTAATTTGTATTCATGACAAGAGTTCTAAGTATTGACGATAAAAATGTTGTTGTAGACATTCAGCTTATACAGTGCGTTTAAATCTTTTTGCGTTTTTTTTTATATAACGCTCATATGCGTCAAAACTAAAATAACAAACAAAAATCCAAATATAGTGTCATCCATAATAGTCTCGACTTTTAGTGACAATGCTAATCACTTTCGTTTAAAGTGAATAAAGCTGTAGTTTGTGGTTGTATATTTAATTTTGTATTACTCTATTGAAATTCACCACGAAAGTGCAGTTTCCACACACGTGAGCAGTTATTTACAAATCAAAACCCTAAACATCCATTTGTAGGATTTGGTAGACCTCTACCATTGGCATATTATTTTTAAACAGCCACTAGGCAAGCATTATAGCTAGAGCCTTCCGCAAACGATCGAATATCAGCGCAATGACCTAGTCAACCATTTCTCCAGTCTTTGGTTTTATTGAAATTTTGTGAGAAATATTAGTTTGTGTGGTTTAAGAAGTTTAAACAAAGCCCTTTACCAGAAAAGTGCCCAGCGGTGCCGTCGGAATTGAAAATCGATGTGTGTGTTTGTACACTGCATAAACTTTGTAAAATTTTAGACAGTAAACCATTAAAAAATAGCTATTTATTTATCAATAATCACATTTTCGTCAATGGATACTTTTGAGGGCCGAATAACAATTGAAAACCAAAATGACGATATCATACAAGATAGATCTGATTATAATACGCGTCTGCTCGTTCTGCCCGCGGCCCGAACTTTACCGAACCTTTGCTTGCTGTAAAACCTCTCTGTTAGATAGACCCTTTTTATTTTTCTTGTCTGATGTTGCACAATCTGAAGTGTTTTAGTAAGTTTCAATAATAATCTCTACGCGTGAATACGCGAAAGAAGTGCTTGACATTTTTTCAAGTATGTGGTTTCACTAAAGTGCTACCATGGTTTCTGGAATATAGTGACGGATAACTGTTTGAAAGCTTTTCAGCTTTGTTGTTTTATTTGGCATGATATGGGGCATAATACACATATTGCAAACGTCTTGTTGCAGTATTTATACTATGCTAGATATCATTGCAAAGATGTTCAGATCCATGGACTTGCTTCGATTTTTATAAATTTAACTAAGCGTATTATGTCTAGAATGTTTTTTTAGCCTGATCAATTTGGCCGGCATTTTAAAAGATCATCATATTCTTTATACCCTGGCTATGCTATCATATGCTACTTAGAAATCGATGAAAAGATGGTACTTATTTTGTCAATATTCTGGTCATCTTTTCCAAGATCTGCTGTATGGTGAGGATCTGATTAGTGGTTTATTTCCCGTTACGGATCCACTTTGATAGCTTTGTCGACAAGTCGATGCCAAAATACCAAACACCAAATCTCATACCTTAGTAACAATTTGATGAATTTCGTTTTCTAATGTTTCGCTTTTGTTTTTGACCAGTTCAGCTGCAATTCCGTTGGTTCTGGGTGCCTTGTTATTTTCCAGCCGACGGATAGTATTGCTACCGATGAGCTTTTGGTTGGATGCGAAATTTTATTTCCATAGTCCCGCCGCAGCAAGGACTGATTAGCCGGTTGCATAATACGCAAAAAGTCTAGAAAAAAAGAAGAAACATTTCATTTTTCTTTTAAAAAAAATTTACTTTTGCAATAACACATATAGATGTCGCTACTGTTTAGTGAAAATGAAAAAAGTATGTATGGTAATAATGCATAGAATAGGAAAATATGACATATTTCCATAATACTTATTGAAATGAGGGTTGTTTTTTTCATTTCATTTAGTTTAATAAAAATTGCAAGTAAAACTGTAAAAATGTGTTGATAACCGAGAGTAAATGAGGTTTGATCTAGTAAAGAAAAAAATACATATTTATTGGGGGTTCGATATTCTTTTGGATTGATATTTTCATATACGATGGGATACAAACTTAGAAGACTCCACTTGCTGCGACGATGACTTTACATGGATTTACGCGCACAACCGATCCGAAGCGCCCAAGGCTTCCGTTGAATCTGACCGACGTTCCGTTTCACAAACCACGGCAACCCGATCGGTTCCACGTGATCATCGCAGCCGCGAAATGTCAATACAAAAAACTCATCAGTGCCAATCTACCGCCGGATCTAGCAATCTTGCTATCGGTGATGTTGTTCCTAGTGGGAAACCACCGAGGCCTTCACGGGAGGCAGGAAGTCTAGATCGACGCCGTAACCTAAGCTTAAGTCGTACTGAGCGAGATGGAAAAAGTCGCAGTACACATTCGCTCAAAGAAAAATCATCATCGTCCGAGTTTCACAAACAAGATTCTATGTCGAGCAACCTTAGTTTAAGTTCCAAAGGTGAGCTTCTTTTTGAATACCTGTTGTGGCAGCGAAGAGTTTTCCAATCCTAATTGCACAAACTTACTTTCATCGTTGCTTTTATGAAGATCATCTACATGACTCAGGAAGCTTTCACAATTACAATAGCAGCGGAAGTGGAAGTCAACATCAACACCACGCCTGTCCACCTCATCCACAAAATTCACGTATGAGTCCTGGCATTTGGGAGCCACCACCACCTCCACCTTTGTCTCCTTGGGACAATCATTACTACTGGAACAATCCGCACTGTCATCAACAAAGCAGAGAGGAGTTGAGGTTAATTGACTATCATCGCCGGCAGCAAGAATTATACCAACATGCAAATAAAAGCACGCTAGGCAGTATACAGGATTTATCTTGCTCTAGCGGCTGCTGTAATCGAAACTATTATCATCATCCTCCACTGCCGCCGGCATGTTGCACACTGGATCATCGAATGCAATGGATCACCGATTTTCAGGTTTGAATCTGGTCAATTTAAAAAAATAATGTTATTAAAAAACAAATTTAAATGTTGTACCTTCAGTATTTTGTTGAACCATGTAACAGTAGTGTTTATAAAACATATAATAACGCAAGCTAATGGTAAATTACAACTCGTACAATGTATTTTTTATGGTTATTTTATTCAACAGCGCCAAGACACTGACGAACGGCTACGACGTTTACAAAAGGATAAAGAATCCCTAGCTCTGCAAGTTAAAACACTTACCGATCATATGCAGACACAATCTACCAAAATCAGTGATTTGGAAAACATGATAAAAGAGAAGAACCAGCTGCTATCGAACGCGGAAGATCTCCTGCAGCGAGTAAGCGTATTTGCAAAAACAGTTGGCATCCAGATTGACAAACAAAAAGTACCGCGATATTTTACATTTTTCTGTTTTTTGAGCATAGTACCTTTTTCTTACTTTATCTATCTCTATCATTATTTCTTTTTTTATTTATTTCTTTTGAAACATCGTTCGCCAATGCATTGATATTTGTTTGAATCCATCAATATGATGAGTAAAAAAAGGTCTCAGCAAAACGTTGTTTTGATTTCGGCTGATTGCAAATTTGTCAGTTGGCGTCTGGTATTTGCTAAACATACTTTTGAGAAATTGTGCTGTATTATACTAAAATACTTTTGATAAATTATGCTAAATTATGCTAAACATACATAATTAGAGACATTGTCAAGTATGTGGCTATACAAATAATAAGATATTTTTAAATATTTCCTTCATTATTTTCTTAAACTTTTGTTGAGCAGTTTTTTTCTCCTATTTCCCCGTCCTTAGCATATTCCTTTTTGGTTCCGTATGCATCGTTTCCTCGACTTCATTTATCGTTTCTTCGTTCATTCTTTTTGTCTTTATGTTTTAGTTTTCCTTTTTATTTAAATTATTAATAGATTTCACACAATAGGATTATTTGTTGGATGTTTGCACCCAAAATATTAGTTTATTATAAATATGTACGTTTTTAATATCATCGTTTATTGCACCCGAAATAAATAACGGTATATATTGTTCATTTATATTGTCTACCGAAACTAAAATAAACAGAGTATTTTAGTATCGGTAGAATACTAAACGATAAAATTGTTTTGCTGAATATTGAAGTTTATACAATAACAAATCAGTAAAATACGTACCCGTTGCCTAATGTTTGTCAGTTGGGTTGCCAAAATGCGGTCTTTGATGATATATGTTGATGGTTTTTGATGTGTTTGTTTTTAATGTTTTATAAAAACTGCTTTGGAATTTTGGCTAATATAAGTTAATAACCATACACGTACTAGTTGCTAATAGATTATCATCTTTGGTGATTTGCTGGTTTTCGTTCAATTTCTGTTTTAATTGGTTTGCTAAAACTTCATTATATATTGGTAGAAATTTGATTGAACCTTTCGAGTTAAAATATTAATCAAAGTTCACATTTCATTTACGAATTGAGTTCATAAAAAACAAACAATATAGTTAAAAATTTAAGCGATATACATACATAAGTTTAGCAGTCAAATCACCTACTTGATGTTAATATTCGTTGGGCAAAATCATAATTACGTGGATGCCTTGGTTGAAGTTGAATTAATGGTGTAACATTTATGATTTTTGTGTTGATAATTTGAGCGGTGTGGTATGTATTCTTTAATTTGTGCTACAATTTTGTTTTGGTTTTTCAAGCTGCTTTGGTATAATGCGCTAAGGTTTTTGGTGTCGTGGGTTTTAAAATAATATCTATCCTTCTTGTGGAATAATCTGTGAAGGGTTGGTTCCTTTTAATTCCATTATAAGGCTGGCCCCTCTCCTAATAGTTAATTCATTATATTTGGCGATTTTCATGAAAATTGCAGAATGTTTAGCCGTTTCTAAAGTTTTTGGCTAAGAAAGTTTATGTATTTATTCTTCTTGAGCGAATATTATTTATTTATTTCAATGGAATTAACATAAGAATATAAAAAACAGGAGGTGAACTAACCCAAAATCAATTCATATAATGGCTAAAAGCCATGTTAGAAAAGACTTTGAAAGCTTTAGTTTTTTTTTGCTACAACAACTTTAGTGATTATGTATTCCAATTGATTTCGAAATAGGATGTTGATGAGTTAGTCTTTCCTAGAGAAAAAATGATTATAAATGCAACGATCCACGTCATGATGGATCTCATGTGAATGGATTGAATCTTTGGAGAACTTAAACCGGGATACTTGCAGCATATTTTACTCATGTCTTTTGAGAATAAAAATGCTGCATTCATAGTTATCTTTAATAAAAAATAGTGACATTGTTTAATATTTTTCATTATTAAGCACCTGAAGTCATTTGGTAAAAAATATGCACGTATTAAAACCGAATGTTGAACCGGTCACGTTTAAACGTTATCAATAAATAATTAAAAAAATCAAGATAAATAAATAACACAAAAAGTACTTAAATTTTTTTTTAAATTTAAGTAAATAATTTTTTTTCAGGTTTGGTACTTTAGAATATTTTGAGAAGAGTAAAAAAGGTTAGGTTTTATTTGTAGATCGATTTTGTACATCTATCTATAATACATTTTAAATACGAAGATATTTGCTCTTTCTATATATCATGTAACAATGCAAACTATGTGATTCTCCATAATATTTCAAATCTTCATTCAGAAATGGAAAATATGCCTTTTGTTCTTAAAAAAATGATGATTATAAAAAAAATCTAACTATCTATGTTTTGGGTTCAGTTTTGGAAATTTGAAATACAGAAGATTTAGGACTAAAAATCTTTATGAACCAATTAAAAAGATATAACTTTAGCTGATTCTGAACCAATGTTCCATCAACAAACTAGTCTAGCCTAATTGGGACTAGTCTTACTAACTTTTTGATCGTATTACGTTTAGAATATTCGGGTTTTTAACTACCTTTTGCTATCAATTTCGAATGGCGTCTAAAATTCATCGTAAACCATTCAGTTATATTAATATGAAAATAAATGCGTCCCATCATGGAATGGTCCACTGTTGTTTTGTGTCTCAAATACTACACTAACATTTTCTTCCCTTTATTTACTAACATAATACTTCTATGCAACTAGTACCGCTTTAATCGTGTTATCTGACATGAGATTATGAGATTGATTGAATAACCAATCCCAAGCAACTATGTCTTCAAATGTAATCTTATTATTAATGTTTGGTTTTACTTTTTTATTTGCCAAATTCAAGGAAATGCTTTCGCGATCTTCTCTTGAAACTCAAAAACTAGAGCTTATGTCAGCGATGAGTGAGCTCAAACTTCAACAAGCTGCCCTAGAAAGAGAAAATCTAGAGCTTCGTACAAATTTTGTAACGAACAACGCGGCATCTGCCGGATTGCTCAACGGAAGTCTTACAAATGGAACTGGATCAGCGGCAACAAATGTGCTTAATAACAACAGCATTACTTCTAGTTTGCTCAGAAGACCCCAGATTATTACAAACACTAGAATGGTAGGCATGTCCGCCACTTCTCCGGGAGCATCATTGATCTCTTCCCCTTTACATCATGGCAGCCATGGGAGTTTACCTCACACAGCAATTAGTCCTATAACCCCGAAGGTAAATAAAGAAATTAAACTTATTTGCTTACATATTCCTCACATTGAATTCTAAATCTATCATGTTTGCTTTTTGAATGTCTTCTGCAGACCCCACCAGCATCTTATCGACAGCGTATTGATGTTCATTACAGTAGTCTTCCAAGACAAGCCTTTGCTACTACGTTGTCAACGGTTAGCACATCCAGCGGCTCTTCAACAGCAACAGACAGTAACGCCAACCCGAAACGAAACGTAGCTTTTGGTAAATGCATCCCTTTATTAGAAGATTATTTTCTAGCTCCTCACAGACGACCAAAAACAGCCGAAGAATCATTAAATATGCATCTTTCGGGTGCGCAAAAAACAATGAACCCACAGTCAGATAGAAACTCTCTACCACTGGCAATAGAAATCTTAAATGACGTCTGTCCTGGTAATATCGAAGATACATCTATTAAAAATTCTTCTTTAGGTAATGTTTGTTCTAAAAACAAACGATTGCATCCACCTCAACTTACAACGTCCACGTCTATGAATGCTCTTTTGCTAGCCACAGGATTGCAACGAACTGAATCCAATCTGAAAAATATGAAATCCGCATCTGCACAAGAGCTAGTATTCGGTTCTGCATCCAATGACCATAACGATGCAACTCGAATGAAGAGTGAAAAACATCGCTTAGAAAATGAGAGCCGACATCAAGAACGAGCTAACACTGAGCCTCCATCGGCAGCAAATTTAGCTGATGAAGTAGACGCAGCTTTCGTAGAAAAAACTGTTGAAAAAATGCCGACTGAAAACCTGACAATTTGTGAGATGGCATTGACATCCGATTTGGATACTCTTCAAAGCTTAAAAGCGATCTGTTTTGATTCAAACAACGATGCAAGACCAAAACCCAACGAAATCGATAGACTACGTGGATTTTCTGTACCAAATCTAGGTTTTATTTTTATACCTTATATCCAATGCCTGTTTTGGTTTAGTATTTTGCGCTTTCTGTTATTTTGTGAATTATTAAACATACATTTTGCTACTCGTGTCGTTATCAGTTTTAAAAACAAAAGTTTGCCTGATTTGTTTGTATTTAGGTAAACATCATGGTGCAAACAAATAACACATCGTCAGGATGATTACTAAATAATTTTAACAAATGTTTATGCAGTCTTACAAATAACTATGTGTGCTTTTATTTTACACATGTGTTGTATATGTGTTTTATCTACATCACTTTGTTTTGACACCAAATTTTGTTGCTTGCATTTCGTTATTGTAGCTTCAACTTAAAATAAATAAACTTGGAAGTTTGATACGTCGACTCGTCTGATTGTATTCGACTGTATTATAAAATAAATATTTGTTGTTCATTATCAGGCAACCCATGTCTGAATTTAAAGCATATGCCGCACAAATGCTTCATTGTTTCCGTTTTGTATGTATTAACCATTCATTAACAAAAATATTTCCATAACATTATGATAGTTTTTGCCGTTGTTTACTTTCTATGCTTTTCTAATTGACTTTGTCATTGTTGTACTATCAATTCAAAGCCGATGCAGAAAATCGTGACAATGGGAGCTCAGAACAAGCGGAAGGTGGTGTCGCTACTCGTAGTTTCACTCCCCAACCATCGCCATCGCCGTCAATGAGCCACAAGTTGAAAAACATTTTTGGAAAGATCAAACGAAGCAATAGTGGAACCTTGGACGATATGACAACTCCTGAGGGTGAATTTAAGCGTGGCGGAGTTAGAGCAACTGCCGGGGCTCGTCTGGGCTGGAGTGGAACATCTCAATATCGCAAGCCCGACAAACCGTTTCGCGAATGGGATATAAATACAATTTGCCAATGGCTCGAGCATCTGGGTTTAAATATGTATGAGGAGGATTTACGAAGGTGGATAAAATCAAGTACGACACCCGGAAGCGATTTGATGAAAGCTTCGCCAGTAGATTTCGAAAAAGAGTTGAGTTTGCGAAATCCATTGCATCGAAAAAAGATAGTGTTAGCTATTGCAGATATTTCGGGGACTGCAGACGACGACGAGTTGTTTAAGTGCGCAGGAAAGCTGGATGCAGCATGGGTAAATTGGCCTAGATAATGTAATCGTATCAAACAAATACACTAATTCGTATTGCGTGCTTTTGCAAATTGTAGGTCCAGCGATGGTTAGATGATGTTGGTATTCCCCAATACAAAGAAACTTTCATAGCGGCTCGAATGGATGGTCGAATGCTACATAAATTAACGATGGACGACTTGGCTCATTTGCAAATATCGTCCTGTTTGCACGTCGCTAGCGTTCGTCGCGGCATACAGCTTATGCGTAGTGAAAAATGGAATCCCGATTGTCTTATTAGACGGCCAATGCAACTCGGTTTAGATGGAAAGGATGATGTAAGGTTATGGACTTCACAGAGAGTTCATGAATGGCTACGAGCTGTTGATTTAGCAGAATATGCACCAAATTTGCGTGGCTCTGGAGTACATGGTGCCCTCATGATATTCGAAGTGAAATTTACAGCCGAACTGTTTGCTGATTTACTGAACATACCCTCAAGTAAAACATTGTTGCGTCGACATTTAGCTACTCATTTCAAGGAGCTTTTGGGTCGTGATATCATACAGGTGAAACGAGAAGCTGAAAATACGCTCGGATTCCAACCACTGACAATTTCGGCAAAGATAAAGGTAATTTG
This sequence comes from Anopheles christyi, assembly GCA_000349165.1. Taxonomy (NCBI): domain Eukaryota; kingdom Metazoa; phylum Arthropoda; class Insecta; order Diptera; family Culicidae; genus Anopheles; species Anopheles christyi. The sequence goes on along the minus strand of KB700726.1, from coordinate 6,576 downwards.
CGTGCATAGACATGAAGCTAATTCGAAAAAATACAACCCATAACTGTACATTCTATTTTTAGACGCCTAAAAAGTCTCAGTTTTCCCTGAAGCGGAAAAAAAGCAACAAAAGTGGCAATCTGGGAGGAGATGAATGGAGCGATTATGTCTGCCCGATGGGTGGTTCAGGTCAGGAACATTTACCACCTGCATCTTCTTTGGCTTATGCTCCAAATAGCACAAGTCAAGGCAACAGTAATGCAATTGCTGTTTCTGCCTTTACATCAAATGCTTCTTCTGTTAACACTAATATTGTCACTAGCATCGCCGTAAGTTCTATCTTTACTAACGTTATTTATTTCTTTTATTACATTGTTTGTGCGTCTTTGTTCCCATTATTTCATATTCGGTACAGTAATTCGCAGCTAGTGTATGACTACCAATACTTTCCACCATTTTATGTTCTCATCTCATTCTGAATGTAGTACACGTGCCTGATAATTTCAATTTCTACGTTCAAACCATTAACTTTGTTACTTTGTTATCATTTCGATGTCATTTTTTAATTCAATTTTGAAATATCGACAGATGACGAAGGATCCCTCAATGGTACCAACTGCTTATCCAGACAGCACAACCAGCAGCACCACCAGCACAACTACTTCCGGAGCCGGGTTGGAGCTTGTTTCACTTCCACGACAGCCGTCGAGTAGCACACAGTTAATGACAACAGCATCGATAGTCAATAATAACAGTATCGAAGGTAGAGGAGGAGGAGGTGGCTGCGATTCTCCTCTCTCAATACGCAGTTCTACTGCTTCAACCTCCTAGCAGAGGCTTTTTTCCTGTTCCGTATCATCAACCGCCTCTTCTCCTATACTCAGCAGTTTATTAATGAGCAACAATCGCTCTACGCCGGCCGAAAACGATAATAGTCCGATAACGACAAACTTAACCGACAATATGATTACATCCTTCTCTCCAGTTAAGGATGTTTATCAGATAAGCTCGGTCAACCGATCTAATTATTCTTCCTCATCATCGCTGGTATCAATCAATTCTTCAAAAAAACAAAAATCATCAGCGGTAACAATAATTGGGAAAAATTTGGATGCAGTTACACTGTTGTCAGACGCATCTAACAAGCAAGTAAAAGAGAGCCGAATCGAAAACGATGAATCTAACATTCCAGTGCAGCGTTCGGCCTCGTTCAACTCAGCATGTACGGTGCCATTGAGTATAAGTAAAACAATACAAGTGAAAAACTCGGCTTCGTTTGGCAATTGTTCGATTCTTGCAAAAGTAGCGAAAAAAAGCTCTGTCTTGACGTCTTTGACCACGAACCCGGTACTTAAATTTACTTCCAACTCGGCGACAAACCTTTTAAAGCAGCAAACGATAAACGTACCCTGTGGTTCTGCAAATAGCATGACTAATACGTACAAGAGCAATATTACTGAAACTCTTGCAAATGCTGGCAGTAATAATCGCATCCAATCCGTGGCAAATAAATTGACCAGTGGTGGGAGCCTTTCCTCGTCTACTGGTCAACTTCCTTCGCCTTCTATGGCTTCTATTTCATCAAGCGCGTCTTCTATTACGAACGGAACATCAGGTAGCATTAGTCATCCAATTGCACTAAATCAATCCATTAGTACGACAGCCCTTTCGCTTGCTCAATTAAAAAATAATAGTACAGTTGATTATTACGTTTGAAAAAGGCAACAAAATATGAGGAAATGGCCTGCTTGAATGAAAACAAATTTTTCTAGCAAACAATATCTGTTTGGAAAGGATATAATAATTGATGCGACTCATTCACTGAGCAGTTCAAGAAATTTTGTATTAAAATCCCTTTACATGCGAGTAATCGCAATGTTTTGATAAAATGTTATCAAATAAAATAAATAGTGGCAATCGCGAATGATAAATATTTCAAGTAAAAGGTAGAATGAATTAAACCATTGCAGTAACACACACAGCGACGATGTCACAATGTAGGTATAACACTCTGTGTCAGTAGTTTATGATATGACGACTTTAGAAAACATTATTTTCTGCGCTGTATGGCAGTAATTGAAGCAACTATGGACCAAATTTATTGTGGACAGTCGTCGAAAAGAACGATAAAAATTGCGATAATGCAGAGTAGGCGTAAGAACTTCGAAACCGATACACAAGTTACGGTCGTTTCTTATATGCTCCAACTCCGTATGATACACATGATGAAACAGGGTAATGAAGAGGTTTCTGGTTTATACAATAATGTTACATTTATATGATAATAGTAAAACATAACATATTGTGAAAAATTGTGGTACGTTACTTTTGACAGTACGATTTCCAACTGACGAAACGAATGTAATGCAACCAGAATATAATATAAATAAACATTGTTACACCCTGATAAATGCCAAAGACAATAACCAGCTCTTGCAATCGACGCATTGCATACGCATAGGACATATCTTCAAGGGTCTGCACTATTGTCTACTAATGTGTTTAACTAATGGTAACGATTCAGACGTTACAACAAGACCAATCACAAATTTTTATACCAATTAATCGTGACAAATCCTTTAATATCGCTGGATTAAGACCAGACAGTTTAACACATATTCTCAAATTCAAGTGTATCAAAATCAAGTTCGTTTGATAGTTTGTTTATGTTTTCAATCAAAAAATAATATTTTTATAATCTTATCAATGTTCTTAACTATCAAAACGAATTTAAAGCAGATCCAATAACCATGCGTTAACGGTGTTACCATTGTTGAATTCATATCTTTTTACAAAGCAAAACACAATCATTATTAGTTATCTAAAACATAAAGAATAGCTTATCACGTGGCGCTACAAATCTGCAGAACATTCTATCCATACATCGTATAATAAAATATCATTTGTATATTATATTTTGTAAAGCCATAAGGAAACATTAGTGTCAGCTTATCTCTGCATTTGGGAAAAATGCCATTCATCATTAAAACAAATGTTTAGGTAGAAAAATGTTTCGATTTGACTCTTAGTGGGTTGGCATATGAAATTACCTGAAACCATAAAACGCACTTTACAACAACCAAACGATTATATTAAAGAATTCAATATATTCAACGGATATATTAACTGTATTATCATCAATTTATGAAAACGGATCATAAAATTATTCTAATGCTACATTCGCAAATGATGAACGATTCAAACAATTAGTGGAAAGTAAACCGTGAGATTTGAGAAGGGCGATACGTCTAACTTCTATAAACTTACTGCAATTTGAGTTAAAAAATATGTATTTTAATCGATACTATATTAACCTCCATACATAATGATACCTTAGAAATCATGTGGAACATGGAAACGAAAAGCCACCGTAAACGATATTGAACGAAATGTGTGAGCTATAATATGATAAAATTTGCAAGAATAATAGAAGTATAAAAAAAATCGATAAATAAGCGTTACGCATCCGTAGTTTGGGAGTTAAGAGAGCAGAAACACAAACCACCTAAAACAGTTTAAACATAAATTGAGCTGTGAGGCGCACCATCAAGCAGCAAATTGGTTTTGATGATATGAATCGTCGTACCAAAATGACATGAGATGTTAATAAAGTGATTTATTGGATAAAAGGTTATATTGGAATTCTTTTTGAATGCGTTTATAATTTGTCAGATTTTGGTCTACTTCTATTCGAATCAGTTTTTGTTTAATTGAATTTAAGAAACACATTCAAAGCTTCAGAAACCATATAATAAAAAAAAGTGAAACTAAAAGATCTCATCTCAATCCCTTGTTTTTAATGTGATATTTATAGGGATTAAATCTTTATTTTACGGAATTCTTAAAAAAAGGAATTTGGTCTGAACGACTACTATTAAATCATTTTGTGTTGTACTCATTTTAAAGAATATAGGTTTCTTTACCTTGCTATCTTTGCATTGATTAGATTTTTTTTCAGAAGATTCAGCGTATATTTAAACTAAGAATTGAATCGTTCCCTGCATCGATTTGAAAACTCATAACTTTCGATACAAGCAAACCATGATTTTTGTTATATAAATTATGCTATTTTATGCATATTGAAAAAAATTGTTATAGAAACCTAGTAATAAAAATGCACCATACACGTACGTTGAAAAAAACTATAAAAAACTCCAGTTACAAACTGCAAAGGTTATCCGTAAATAGAACGCACTTCAAATTTATTTTATGAAAATCCCATCGCGTACTTCGATGATTTGATGTGGTGTTTTGATTGAGCTGTGCTGTAGTCAGAATGAAATTATCATAAAACCAAACCCGGTCCAAACTCTTCTAAATTAATATGTAGTGTTGTGTTTAATTGGGGATTTAGTGAAAATTAAATTTTAAAAATAAACGGCCATTTAAAAATGGCATTTCAAGGAGAACAGCCGATACCTGCGTCGATAGAAGCGCTAGGATATCGATGGGTAAAGAGAATAAGTGAAGGTGCATTTTCAAAAGTATGGCATCTTGATTAAGCCATTGTTATTTCCTAATAATGTCATATTATATGCTTTTAGGTACATCTAACCGAATATCATAACCGAGCAAGCAATTGTTTAGAAACTCTTGCCTGCAAATTGATTGATACGAAGAAGTGCAGTGAAAAATTTCGTAAACGATTCCTCCCAAGGGAACTAACGATACTGTTACATGTGCGTCACCCGTATATCATTCGCATAAATGCGATCATCAAGTGTCGCAACAAAATTTGTATCTTCATGCGTTACGCCGAAATGGGTGACATGTTGTCATTTGTGATAGAGCATGGACCACTCGGAGAAGCCCAGACACGCATCTGGTGTCGACAACTTGCTTTGGCAGTCCAATATCTACACGAATCGGGTATAGCACACCGGGATCTAAAGTGTGAAAACATTCTACTGTCAGCAAACTTGAATGTAAAATTGAGCGATTTTGGATTTGCCCGATATGTAACTGCGAAAAATCGACAGCCGCAATTGAGTAATACGTTTTGCGGTTCGTTCGACTACTCTGCGCCCGAATTATTGAAAGGAAAACCGTATAATCCGAAATCATCAGATCTGTGGGCCCTAGGAGTTGTGTTGTATATGCTGCTCAACAAATCTATACCTTTCAAGGGTAAAACTCGGCAAGTGTACGAGCAACAAATGGCTCGTGCCTGGAAGTTTCGTTCCCGTGTAAATGAAACATTATCGCCAGAAGTAAAAACACTGGTTCGAAGTTTACTCGAACCAAATCCTTTGATTCGATGGACCGTCGAGGAAGTGCTGGTTTGTGATTGGTTGATTCAAGATCGACGTCTGAGATCATTAAATGCTGAAGAGTTTTCTGCTCTGGCAGAAGCAAGAATTTTTGCACGATCCTCCGCTGATATTGAGCATGTAAAAGAAAAACTTCGTCAGATAGAAAACGCCGACCAATCAGTAACGATGATCAAAAAAATTGCATCAAGATTAAACAATCGAAATCATTCCCATTCATTACTTTCAATGCACACTTCTCTTGTAGAGCAAACATCAGACCCCAGAATAAGAAACAGCAAATGAATTTAGAAAAACAAATTCAAAAAACGAATCACACGAAACGATATTCCATATCTAAAATGTTTTAGTGGACAGATATTAATAAAAAAAAACTAAAATTTGTTGGCGCCCGAGGATTCGGTGAGTACTCAATGGAGTTTGACATTCAGATATCCCTTATATGCCAAATTATATGATTTTTTAAAGATAATAACCTAGAAAAAAAGTGATAAAATCAATTAAATATTGTGGCGTGTTTTGAAACGAACTCGCAAAAAAAATCTTCGATCTACAAGAGGAGGAAGGAAACAGCGAGCTTGACGCGCTGCACGACAGTAAGGTAGATGTCAGTAGCTGCTCCTCTATTGTCCTTCCATACATACGAGGCAAAATTCTGAGCATCTTCCTCTCCAACGAGGATTACAGGGTTTCGCCGGATTTAGACAAAGTCCATGTCTCAGAGGCGTATGTGAGTACTGGAACTATAAAGGTACGATATAGTTCCAGCCTCGACTATCGCTATAGGTTTTTTAGAGCAAAAAAGGGCTTGTGTAAAGTGCATTTAATTTTATAATCCTCTAACGGGGTAGTGGCTATTCATTGAACAATTCGATATTAGTATTGAATCTCTCAAAGGATTGATCGATTAGCAAAAATAAAGAATAACTCACTTTTTTTGCCGATGTTGATCCCTTTCGGCACCAAAAAGCAACACAGATGATATTGCTCGTTATGTGAGTTTGAGCTCGTTGAGGGGGTATTAGTTGAGCATTTAGATTTTACTGTTATGCGAAAAACTCGTTAAAAGGGGAACTCGTTATGAGAGGGTCCACTATATTCGTCTTCGCAAAGTATCCATAACGAGTATTTAAGCTCATAATTTGCTGCCATTCCACGAAGAGGCTATTGGTGAAGTTGCTTTTTGGTCGCTCACTCCTATAAAGTATCCATTTCGCATCGATCCTAACCATTTCGTGATTACATAGTATCCAATTGGAAAATGTAAGCTGTAAAATATAAGACAACACAAATTAATGTAGAATTCTTTCAAGCGAAACGAACATAG
>KB700715.1:0-24904 GCA_000349165.1 Anopheles christyi | reverse complement strand
AAATTGGCATACCAACCATCGTTTGAGGCATTCGACAGATTTGATCTAGTAGCTCTTTGGTAAATCAACATCATTCACATAGTTAACATTGCTTCGAAACATTTTTAGTGCATGGAAGACAGTAAGCGGGCTCATCAAGTTAAACATAACCCAGTGACTTTGGCAAAATTGATCATTAATGAAGCTTTTTATATATTGTCTTATCCTTTCAGATCTCTTCAACCTTTTTCTCATCAAATATCTTTCAGAACAAGTTACATAACACGCGATTAATTTAGATTTGGAATGAGCGAGGATAAAGGAATGCAAAGGAGCATACTAGCTGTTGTTTGCTTAGCATCGGTAATGTTGTGAAATTATTTACCACTGCATAACGGCAACTAGTTTATTACAAGAAGAAAGAGTTCGTTCTTAAAAGTGACACACAATGTTGGTGGTGTAACTTCAGCAACAATCGCATAAGGTTAGTAGTTTTCAATAAGATCTCATAAATTGACGTATTCATAATTTAACTCCAAATTGCCAATCGGAACAATAGTTTCATAAATAAAATTTGCATAAAGCTCTCCAGTTCGGTGGCCCCTATGTTCCTAAATCGGTTAGTTGATTAGATAGTTGTGAAGGTTTTGTTCATTCGTCGTCTATCTCATTAGGTCAACCGTCAATAACTCTCATTAGATCAATTTATGACACACGCACACATATTAGCATTGCCACCGCTCTTAAAAGCCAAACCCCAGCGATTGCAACCGAAGTCTGTTGTGAATGGAGCTATTCGAATGAAACTAACCACTCAATGCTATAATCCTGTTCAGTACACAAAGATAGTAGAGAGAGAAAACTAATCCTCATACCGGTTAGAGACGGCCGAATAGACTGTCCCGTAAAACGACATTTTACGCATGTCCCTTTTTTGGAAACCCTCACTCATTCTCCACTCCCCGCCCCCCTCCATGCCAGGCAACTGCATTGTGCAGCGTTCCACCGGATGCAGAGTGGTGAAAAAACTTGAATGAAAAGCTAAAACCAAGGGTTTTAGTTTATTGCAATCGTTTGAGTTGTTTCATTCACAAAAAAGACTGTCACATTTAAACATAGATGTTGGTTGTTGGTGCTGTAAAATGGGACTTTAAAGCCCCACGCTAAACCGGAGGTTTCAAGACTTCATCAGTAGATTCATTTGTGTGGTATTTCGACATCTTAGATGAACGTGGTATTAGATACGCTCTGGCACCTCACAGTGGAGGATTCCTCCGCAAGAAACTTATGTTATTTCATGTTTATTCCGGAAAGTCTAACGTAATCCTCGCTGTTGGCATCGGATGGCACCACGGTACAAAAAGCAACACACACCCTCTTACTTTTGGAAGCACTATTTCAGTTGCCTCAATTATTAAAGTCCAGATGCTGGCTGAACAACGGTCCATTCTCCATTGCCATTAGGTGCAGTATTTATTACAGCTACGGTAAGCGCCATAAAAACCAATGGTTCGACTTCTGGTTTCGATCCAATTAAAGACTCTCCTTGGGTTGTGTCACTAAGCGGTTTGCGGTACTCGCGCGTTACATTATTGATCGTAGTGTCCCATTGAGGACAAGCTTAATATCGATCGCATGTGTAAAGATTGTTAATGTTGTGGTTGTTTTGAAGGCCCCGATACCAATAACTCATTATCGCTGGTGTGCACTGCAGACAGAGTTAGTGAACTTTAGAATCATTTAGAGATCCCGCTACAGTGTGCGACCTACCGCAGACTGGAGGGTTTATTGCTGCAGGTCCTGACCCGGCGATAAATTACTCGTTCACAGGTCAGCACGGAGTTCGAGGGCGTTGATTTAAAAGTTTGTTTTTGGTGGTATTGTGAATGGGCACATGAGAAGAGGTTTTTTTTTCACTGCTTTACCCACCCAGCGATCGCGAAGGTAATGATGATCTTGCGATTACTTAAGGACAAATCTCAGCCCTTTTGCTCAGGTACGTGATTGGAGCTGTAACGAAACGGCGGTTGCGCAATGCAACTCTAAACGAATTCGGAATCTCTTGGACTAAAAATGACAATGTGGTGTGGTGGTCCACACGCGAATACCACAATGCAAGGGGTTGTATTTAACGCCAAAATGAATTCGACGCCCATTTTCGGGATACAACTACTTTCCATCTGTACGCACGCATTCGATTCTGGAACGGTTGTCCCACATATTGTGTGACGTCCCCAGTGCATTGTGTCCCACGCATCGTTGGTGCGCACCTATTTTGTAGTATGGCTAATGCGACGTCTGATGGATTATTGACGTGTGTGTGCATCGTGCGTAGGATTCGTCGGATGTCGCGTGTGTAACGGTACTTTTGGAATGAGTTGGAGCGCGTCTGCGTATGTTTTTTTTTTTTATGTTTCTCGCGTCCCACAAGTTAGCTCAAGATCCTTAAGATTACTCTAATAAAGACACCCTATTAAAACATGGGAGGAGGTGGAAAGACATACCATTTATCTTCGATGATTCGTGCGCGGTTTGGCATCATAAAGTGTGCGGATGGCTCTCACCCCGGGGCTTGTGTGTATCTTAGCCCGCATAGAGCGAAGTCCCCGTTTTCGAGTAAATCTATTCACGCCCGGTCCTGTGGAAAACTGACAGCAAAAGTCACGACCTAATAATTTAGATTTATCGATCTGCGCGCCCGTCCGTGCAGTACAATCATGGCCCTGCTCCTTATGCTCCGATTGTCTTCGATTTATGCTTGGAGGCTCCCCCCAGCAACGCACTCATCGTGCGGAGGTGCTATTTGATCCAGGCCCGAGGGCAACAGTTGTCCCCAAACGACCAGAAACTCAACCATCTTACCAGCGGTCATAATTGGATGGGATCATCAAAAACTGATTAAACGAAACGGGTGCCGTCGTCGCATCGTGGCCAGCGCTTGGTATATGTTTGGGCGGTGTTTTCTCTTTGTAGATCGGACACTTTAACTTAACCGGGTGCCACCAGGGAGAAGATGTCGGCTTTCGTGATCATGTTCGCTACCGGTTTGACATGGCGTATCGTGTGCGGCCGACCCGCTTATGGCTAATGGCTGGAGAAGTAAAACGCTCCAGACCAGCATTTCAACATGGAAGTGACGCGCGAACGGTAGCAAAAAACTCGTCGCCGTCGTTGTCGTACCCACCACCAGCTAGCTATGTGAGTTCCAATGTGTCAATTGATGTCGTGCAATTGATCTAGTGGCATGTACAGGCAGCGTTTCATTTAAATTGATTCGCGAGCTGTGGTGTGCTGATCTTTAGGGATAGTATACCCGATGCGTAGAGTTTTATTTCTTTTCCTAGCCTCCCGTACATTTTAATTCTGTTCATCGCTGATCAATCCATCTCCATCCAGTTGTCAGCGCCTAACAATCATTTAACGGATTTGGAATATTATTTGACGCGATTAATCATAGTGCGACAGTATTGAAAGGGTAAATTATATTTTTTATTAAAAAAATTTGGTGTAAAAGCATGTGTATATTAACACAAAAGTAAGAAAACAATACTATACAAAAAAATGAGTAGAATGCAGATTGTAAATGCCTTTATGCCTTTTTAGAGAATCGCGATTGGCTGATCGCTGATTGTTAGTATTTTTCAGGACGAGTCTCACTTTCCGTACTTACTGAATCCAATTGCCCCACTGCTGGACTGTACTAAAAATAATCGTACTGCTATGCAATAGTTAACAAGCAGCTCATAGCCCTAGCCTGATGCTTCTTGATGCAAGATAATTGTGGAAAAAATGGTTTACGAGCAGCTTCTTCAGACACCAAGCTTGTTAGGACAGGCTTTCTGTGCCGACTTGGCTACGTTGATTCATCGGTCTCGTTTCTTCACATTACCATCCAGCGTTGTGTTTAACAGATCTAATCTATTTCACCATTTCAATTATGCAAATTGCATTTTTATCGTCCCCGTTACCAGTACCATGTGCTTACAGAGCTCCCAGACGATAGAAACGATAGCTGGTGGAAAGGAATAAATTATGTTAAATGTCGATATATTTCTCTATTAACCGGTCCACTCCCGACGCGGACCACGCGTCATGACCTATCATGTTCACCCTAAGCTATCCAGAATGCATACCAAAATATATACGAAACAGGAAAGATGCCTTCGTACGGGGAACCTGGTCCAGGGGTTTGTTTGGTAGTAATTCCTAGACCTCAACTTCGGCGGCATCTTCGTGCTCTAGCATCTTGGCACATTGCGGGGGCGTGTAACTGACGCGCCTTCGATGCGCAATTGACGTCTGAACTAGACACCGAGCGTGCTAAATTAAAATAGATGTTCATTATTCTGCTCTGCTGTGTCCCGGTCGTGCTCCAGTCTGAAATCCACTCCAGTTTGCAGCCACATCGTTTTATGGGAAGAAAGTACTTGCGTTTGAGCTGACCATGACTTCAACTGCAAATTGTAGATCGTCCTCAGACGATTATACTCATCCCATCATCTTGTCGATGTACAGAGCGAAAGCCAAGATTTTGTATTTCACAACCGACTGACAGGCTTCGGCGAATGAGGACAAAAATAAAAGCCCTCGTGAGGAATAGATCGTTTTATTGGAAGACAGTATTTGATGAACTCCAGTTTTTTTCAGTTTCTGACACACGCAAAGATCGTAAGCGTTTTTCGTGGTGTGCTTCGTACGCTGCCGAACGATGTGTTTCTGCTTTAATGACACACATCTTTCAACAAATTGAAACTTCATTAAGCGCAATATATAAACGTGCGAGTTTTATGCGTACCATATTTTTTCGTCCGTCAAAATATGGTGTTAATTTACCTTTCAAATCCTCTGTCGAGCGTTTAGCTCGGGGCTCATCAATGGGCTGCCTGAGATCCAATGCAGTTTGAATCGATGAGGAAGCGTTACGGGGATTTATTATACAACGTACCGTTAGGGCGCTGATGATCCATGGCCTCATAACTCGCGACGGGCTCTGGCTGGACGCTGGCTGGATTCTGCACAAAGAATGATCTTTAATTTCTGCATTCGTCGTGCACAGTCGTGCAGTCGATTCTCCTCGGTCGCACGTTATGTCTGTCTGTGCGCTTCTGATGTACGACACTAATGAGCTAACGGGGATAAAAAATAAAATAACATAAACGAGCTGTGACGGAAGTGGATGGACAAAATGCGCGCTAGTGTCAGTCAGGATAATAAAACACTGTTTTATGATGGTTTGTCGCGCGGGAGCTTTTATCACATTTTATTATCTTCCGCAGAGTTTCTAATGATGTGACCATCATCTTTGTGTGGTTCACCAGCGAAGGTTGTTATTGCTGGGAGTGATCATACCTACAAGAGAATAAATTTGCCGGCCAATGTACGATTTTTGAATAGTTTTTTTTGTTGATAGAAAATCTCTTGTTTCTTTTAACTATATGCTTATTTGGTTTGATATCAAATAATTAAATAGTTCAATTTAAAGCGGTTGGAGGTCCTCTAAAATAAACAACTTCACTCCAAGATAATACCAGTAGATCGACTAGCGACTAGTTAGAGCATACTTATTTTTTTGTTTTGCAGCAAAATTTGCCAGATTATCTAGTAAATAATAAAAATCGTAAAACTTACTATGATTGAGCTATTGCAAATTTTACTTTAACGGAGAACGAAGTACAAAAAAGAAACTTACTATTAAAAATCAAAGAAATGTATTCAAGCATACTGGAACTGGTTTTTCACATTTTTTATTCTTATTCGGTGCTATAAACGCCTTTATGTGACTGATTGATTTACCACAGCAGAATTTGTCCGTCCTGAGTAAAGGAGCTTTCGGTCCATATGGGATTTGAACCCATGCCAGGTATGATGTTAAGTCGCACTTATAGGCCACAGTAGTACATTATTCAACGCCTTGGATTTTAACGTTCACGACCTAGGCTCAAATTGTTTATAAAATAAAATACTAATCGTACTTAATTCTGCATGCGTACTTGTTTGTCTAAAAATGTATCTTCAAACTTTTAAAAACTATATGTTTTAAGTACCCCTTTTCACAATGTTTCGCAATATATCGCTCCGTTTGCTGTTTTTTAATGAAATAATGTGTTTTAAGACAGTATCCGTTTAAAAAAGAAAACAATAATTATATATTATGTATCGCAATATCTATTTGTACGCACATCTTTGTTCTGTGATGCTAAACATGGGAGCAACCATTAAGCTGGATTACAAATTACCACAACGGTCATGAAGCTTATATCATGTAATACATTGTTAAACTTCCAAGAAACAAATGCAACTTTTTCATACACAATGCAGACGCCTCATGAAGTTGTTTATCTATTCACCTGTATATCATGTGAATGGTGTTCTTCGTACAAAGGAAACACCATCAATACTGGAAGCAAAATGCAGAATGTGTGCAAGATGCAATATTGTAGCACTATAGAGAGTCTGTTCCAAATACTCGTTTTGCTACTATCCGATAAATAAACCACTACATCGAGAATTTCTACGTATGATATTCGTACCTGCAACGTAGTCGGCAACGTCCTACCTCTAAAAGTTTAAATTTAGACAACTCTCGATCCGTTTATCTTTACAATCCTATGCAGCATTTGGAACGCATCAATATCGGGCCAAACGGGTTCGGTTGTTGTGAAAATTGTGGCGGATCGAATGAAACAAAACTAACATATTGTGTCAAAAATGTGCAGCTTCTAGGAATCTTTATCGATACCACCCTGCTACACTTGCTCTACCGCCAGGCATTCGGTATTGCCACAAGATGTTTAGGGGCATCAATTTCCTGTTTCCCGTTAGCGACACGTGCTGAAGACAACCATAACCAGTCTGTGTTTAGAACCGACCCCACAGGAGTTTTCCTGATGCGATGAAACCGATGCAAGGCGATCGGTGCCGTGCCAGACAGAAAAAATCTAGCTTTCTTCGATTTCGAGGATTGGAAAGGTCTGTACCACTAGCCAGAGGAAGAAAAGTAAAACCAATCCTGCAAAGAGGCATATGAGGAACGTGTTCACAGTTTTGACAGTTTACGCTTGCAGCGTGTTGATCGACACATGAAACTAAACAGATTTCACTGCTAGTCTCTAACGCTCAACCGGTGGCAATGGGATGAGTTGATGAGTGTGGGGTTGCGAAGTTATTTGGAGATCGAAACATTTGGAATATTTTTACTTGACTTTATTCCGTTGAGTGACTCGTCCGAAACGTAAGTTTTGGTTATGCTGTCAATAGAACATAAACCACCATACGATGAGAAGAGCTGGGGAGTGAAGAAGGGGTTTGTTTTCAAAGCCTTCCAAACATTACAAGACAGGAATAACATTTCTTAAGGGTACATTAATGTCTTGAATTTGGATATAAAGATTAATTTCATTTCAAAACAATCATTTTATTTTATATAGTAAAGTGAATATAATATAACAAATATGGGATTTGATAATACAAACATCAACAAGAGAATAGAAAACCAGACCATAAGAGTAATTGATCCCGCCCAAGATAAAGCAACGGCATGTGTTTCAAATTCATCCACCAAGCTTTCAAACTTAAATCCCATGCAAAGCTGTAGTCAATTAAAATCCATCTGGTTTTCACATTTACACTCGGCATGGAATCATACCATCACCATACCAGAATGCGTCGGTGGACACGTACTTTATAAAGTGTGGACACGAAAATCCAAGCGTGTCGTGGCTCAGTGTTTACCATTGCTGTAATGACCTCAGATTCGGTTAAAAGCAGAGTCAAGGTTAGTTTGCACACCACTCCGGTCGGCACTCACGATTCTTAAGCGCTCCCCATTAGCCTAGCCTCTTCTACTGTTGTCTAACACCGGATCGTCCTTGCCAAAATGATCCACAGTGTCAGTGGATCAACAGTGTCAACTACGCTGTATCGTGGCCATAAACACATATTTATTTCGTTCCCTAATGTTCTAAATTGACAGCTGACTAAGGGTGTTAAGTAGGGCTGTTTCTTTTTTTAAATTGAAGACGCAAAGAATTCATCGATAGATAGATATAAAAATTAAGAAACAAATCTACATATTTAAAGCATATGTGTTGGTCGATTTGAGATACAACATTCAACGAATGATGAATGTTTAACAGGAATGGAAAATAATCCTATCTCGCATTAAAGCTATATGTAAAACGCTTCCAAAACTCTGCAGAGATGATACAATCTCAAATCACCTTCTACTTTTTAACTTTTCCTTCGACATTGAACTAGGATTATGTGTAGCAATAAGTCAAAACTCCCAAAGCCGCTTTAGCGCTTTATTTACGATCCTGTCAAAATCGGTCTTCACAAGATTCAGGAATGGGATTCGGGATTCTTCGCTAATGATCACGCTAATCAATTAGCGCTTCCGTGTCCCAGAAGCATAGACGTGTGTAAAGTAAGCCAAAATCAAAGAGTGTTCGGCAATCGATCACATGAATCATAGAGTCGACATTATATCGTGATTTTCTTTCGAGTGTTTGCTGCAATGCTTTTTTTTTCTTCTTTTCGATAAATGACCGCACAGCTGGTAGCCTCGCCTAGAGTCAAAAGTAAATTTCTTTATGTTTTTCTCACTTCTTCCGTTGTTTCGTTTCATTTCATTCATACGTTTTTGGTGATGGTGAGTTCATTCAAACATTAACGCCAACTGAACAACTCATTCACACCGATCCCAGGAAGGTGAATTTGATTGCGGAAGGGTGGTGGGAATGAGCTGAAGTCAGTTTCATGAATGGTGACATAAAGAAGTTCCAGCAGCGTAGGCTGTCTAGTGGATTTATAAATGATGGAAAAAGGAAGGAGACAAGAGAACATGCCGTTGCCGACGTAACCACCATCGATGCGAATCAAAAGCTTTAGAACGATGAGTATGTTTCACAATGTCGCCTAATTGGTAACAGGATGGGTTAGCTGAGGTTTAAATTAATGTTGCTAACGTGCCTGCATTGATTGGGCGTCGTTAGCCCGAGTGGGAGGATTAAATGTTCGATCATGCGATACCTGTCGTGTTGATGGGTGTGTTATTTTTCTTGATTAAAACGTTAGCTGCTTTTAGCAACTGTGGCAGGAAAAACTATGTTTCGTATTTTATGTTCAGAAGCCTTGGGGACATAGTTTCAAAACTGCACACTTTCGTCCATGCAAAGTAAAATACTGTAAATTTGCCAAAAATCTAGTTTAATTTCACTACTCTACAATTGTTTTGAATTTTTTCTATCATGTTGGTATGAATGCAGGATGAGAAGGTAGGAAAAATGACACCAATAGGTGTCCTAGATTTACTGACATATGCTCTTTGTTACTTAGATGGTTCTTGCACATGGGACACTGGCTCTCTGTACATTCTTTTTGATGTAATATTTCTTATTTTGTAGTTTAACTCTCAGTAAAGGTTATTACGGTCACAGCATATCTCCAGGTTCCTGACCTATCCAGAACGGTCTGGTGCACTCATACTGTAGCCAGTATATACGATGCTGTGCCACATACCAACGTTCTGATGCTAAGGTTCTGATGCGAAAAAGTGTCTCTCAGCATTAACCCTTCCCGCGACTCACATTGAAACCGACTGCCCTCACTAACGTACGTTGGCTTACAAAGCAAGATGCTGTTCCGACGCCACACTTTTTATTTCTTTCATTTTCTCTAGACGGTACCACCTACCAGCGTACTGCGACACCACCCAACCGCATGCCGCAAGATTTAAAGATGGCAATGTGACGATTGCTGCATTGTGACGTCTTCCTTTCAGCCGACCGTTTACCAACTAACTTATCTCTTCCCACCAAACCGTCATAAGCGAATTGCTTTGAGCCATGTTTTCGCTTTCCCATATGTTCATCACTCCTGCTGTTCATCGCTCTTTCTTAAACACCCCCCCGCCCCTCCCAAACCCCCTTACTACTGGACGAGATATTGAAAAATGAACTTGAACTTGACTGGCGCTGCGTAGGCACGCTTGGAGGGGAAGCAAACGTCAACGTACTCGGCAGACAGTCGAACCGAACGAACGCTACAGACCGTTGCGAGTTTGACCATGAAGATTTCACTTGATCGTAACTTTACATGAGAACCGTGTGTACGTTTGCTCCAGGTTTCCAGCTGAGCACGAGAACGAATTATTGCAACGCACCACCAAAAGGGGCAATTCTCATGGCAAAATATTGTGTATCGGACTGCCCATTGGCCCGAAAGTGTTTATGGATAATTGATTATTAAATTGCGCGGAATCATATATTTTATGCTGTGTATGTTCTCCAACTTATCGAAGATAATGCTACCACAAGCCAAAATAAAAGTATCGTTGGCAATAGAAAAAAAAAATTGTATACTGCTTTGTATCCGTGCGTCGCTTGAAACGCTTTCGGCACATGCAATTGCGTGCTACTTTTAGGTAATTTTTGTCCGATCAACGTCTGTAATTCAAGACCCTAAGCGCTTAGTTTCTGTTTGTTTATGCTTTGAATCAGGAACATATTTTAGGGTGTTTCGTTACGTCTCCCGCCGACGATGGATATCAATTAGAACGTACAGTGAGCGCTACTAAACCACCCGCTCTACGCGGCTAGTCCTTCCACCGTTTTCGTATTTTTGTTTTGTTCTTTCCGAAAATAACGATATTCTGCTAGGCCCCTAGCATGAGTGGATTGCTCGATCTAAACAATCCGGACCATTTTACTCGGCCCAGCTGCACTCGAGCGGAGCAAATTGAGGAAGGCGAATTGTATCCATCCCTGGCGCCAATGCCGGATCGTTGTTAGCTTCATCGACGAAATGGTTTCATCGCGCTTGTTGAAAAAGCGTTGACGCCCTATTTGCCGTAGCGTACGTAACATGTCTGCTCTAAGCATTTCGGCCGAATTGTGCTTTGGTGTAGTGTAACCCATGAACTATATACCGAACAAATGGCGCCAAATTAAATGCATTCAAGTCCTCACCCGACCGTCGATAGGGCAGTCAGTTGTTTTAGCTCCTCTGCCCTCAAGGCAAACAAAATGCTTCTGACCATCAAGATGAGCGCTCACAGCTTAATTGATTGTGAAATTTTGAGGATTTTATTAAATTCTATTACTCAGTGTGTTGGTTTTGATTGTTCGATCGAGGTTGTTTTTTAAGATTATTGTAAAACTAACTACAACTAAAACATTTAAGAGATGGTCTGCAAGAAATGTATAAATAATGTATTTAATTACTTATTGATCTTTAAAAGTTCCAAAGCTAATTTATTTGACATGTAGAGCAAGATATGATTATCAATTTGATTTATTTGTTCACTTTACTTGGATAACCTCTAGTTCTAGTTAAAAAAAATCATCCGACATATACAAAATAATATACATTATTTTTTTCTCATTTGTAACGAAACGTGACGAAATATAATGTATGTTATTTTGACCGTATTTTATTTAAGTCTTTTTCATCTCAATGTCCAAGACCTTTGCGACCAATAAATTTCTTTGTTAAATTTATTTCGCTGTACCACATTTGACCACCGTTTGAAGAAAGAGTTCAGTATGAGACCGTGTGCCAAATTTAAGACGAAATGACGTGAAAAGTCACGCTTTACTTTACACAGATTTTAAGCGTTTTTCGTGCTTGGCGAAAATCCTATTTTTATATAAATTTACTAGCGCCGGCGCCAATGGAAGGTTGAGATAGCGTGAGTCACCGACTTACGCGAATTTTTCCGAAATAGGGTACTTGTACTGTCAAATAAGTTCTGATGATTGTTCTGATGCGTGTGTATTGCAAATTTTTGTAAAATGTTTCTTTTTTCCTACCTATTCCAGCTTTGAAGAGACGCCGTCAAGCACAAGGAAGCAGAACCGGCCTTCGAATAATATAAAGCGATGCAAATGAAGAAAGGCCAGCATAAGTGTTGTCTACCTACGACGAGCAGTGTGAGGGTGGTATTAAACCATCCGTCTCAACTCGTGACAAAGTGTACAGTTGCGTGTTGCTTTGTGTGCCTAACAGGGTTAAGCGACCCGTGACCCGTTCCGATGCTAATGTGCATTTTTTTATGGTTTTCATTTTAGTATAGAATTATATTTCGTTCAGTGATCAATGCAGTGATTGGTGCAGTGATCATATAGTGTCGTTTCGTTACGCCTTCCGGAAGCGAACGAAAAGATAGTGCTTCTGTGGTGTGTCTTTTTGAGTGTGCGGTTGCATTTCGTGTGTGAAAGTGATAGTGTTTTTTCGTTGAAGGTGTGCGATTATTTTGCGTAAAAATTCATTCTACGAAATTTTACGCTGTGATCGGTTTCTAGTTTGGCTGCAATATTCGGCAGCATTTGAGCTATTAATTATGACCACCCGATGGTACTCGTCCCGCAGGAAGATCTGCTTCCTGGTGGCGGCATGTGTGGCAATCGTGATAGTATTATTACTATTGGCACATTATCTCGTAACGTACAGATCGGAGCGATCCACACCTGGAACCTGGCAAATACCAAGCTCGACGATGCCCCATCTGTGGATAACTACAACAGAATCCATGCGACAAAGTCCAATACCTGTTTTGCCTGTTGGAATAGGTGTGTTGGTAGAATCTGAGCGTGTTCGACCTTTCGAGACACCACCAAACGATACGTCGCCGGGTGGTAGTGACACGTCGGATGAAAAAGGTAAGTCGTTGTAATGTTTATCAATTCAGCTTTGGCAATATATTCGTACGATCAAATTCTTCAGATCGGTGGCTGATTTCGTTAAAGTAAGATGCATGGCCATTTTAAGGAGAAAATTGGCTTCTCAATTCCGTTTGTACCTAAATCTAACATCATTTAATTTACTGTAAACTGTATTCCTGGCCAATGAACCATGCATTCCTGTGTTTCTTTATGCAGCGACACGTAACCGAGTGTTTTTATATTGCAATTTACCACGATCCACCTCCGCTGCCACCTCCACCAGCGGCCACAACAAGAGAACAGCCTTCCAGCAAAGCAATCAGTGCACTGATGCACAAAAACGTCTTACCGAGCCGCATTTAATTGCATTTCCTCTTGACAGCGGGCACTTAACGATGGTTTGCAACCTGTTCCGACCCTTGCCACGCAACATCGATCATCCTGCCGAACGCGGCTCCAACTATTTTGTCTTCAAAATTCGATGCCGCTCACCCGAAATCACTCACCGTGCGAAACATTTATCTTCCAAAGGCGGACGACCATTTGCTGACTAACGCATGACAGTTTCCCTATGCCGAACAGGCTCATTCGTGGCGATACCTTCCGCATACACTGCGAAGCCATTAGTAGCATAAACAGTCGGCCGAAGCGCAATGATTGGTGCAGTCATCGCATTGCTTTTCTTGGCTGCATTGAGATTCGTTAAGGATGTTTGCACGATTTACTTCATCCTTCTTGTTTTGGTTATTCTGTTCTTAGGCCGTAGCATTGATCTGTTCAAAGCATCAACTGGAGCAAGTTTGCACCTTGATTGTCAGTGGATGGTTCTTGAAGCGGTGCATCATCACCTTCGTTATCATCGTTAGCAATTGTTCAGCTTCATACACCCTCCTTCGTTTATCATACCGGCCTAAGCGTTTCGGCATTCTCGCGATTGCGTCACTTAATTGATTATAACAATATAATGTGGAAGAGTTCGAAAATCAATAATCTACCGTAGCGTAAGCAGAATGTATACATAAAACTTGCAATAATTATCATTGCAATAGCCGTTCAATCATAGGGGAATGTAAAAGAGTGTTCAATATATGGCATTCCGTGCAATGTACTGTCGGTAAAATACGGTTGAAATGTTGCATCGAGAATATTGCTGAAAGAGTTACCAAACTACTTTAATGCGCACACCTAATTGCATCCGTGTATCGTTGTCATTGTGTTATGATTCTATAAGAGTTTGGCTGAATTTGAAATTTGCTTGATATGTTTTTTTCTGTCTTGATGCTTCATGGAGTCATAACGAAAACAAAATTATTGGCAAAACGACTATGTAAACTGCAATCGTTGTCGACAATGCATGTTGCTAAGGATCGTTAACGCAAACGAAAACCAAACTAATTGTGCAACAATGCAGTGTTTTGCTGTTGGCATATTTGCGGAGGCATAGAAGATCCTCCGAAAGAAGTCGTTTCAAATAAGACGTGGCAAACAACAACCAAACAATGATAAACATTCCAGCCAAAGTAAAATGCTTGCTGCTGTGTACGTGTTGTGCCTGACGCAGATGCTCTGATGTGGCGTGCAAACGTGTTGCTTCAGAGGTTCGTACATCATTAAAACATCATTTTTGTGCCTTTTTGGTGACGGCTTGTATCGTCCGATAGTAATCACCATACACGGTATGATATTCTGTACTGCATTCCGTAAAAGCTCATGCAATTATGTTCGCCTAATGTATGCATTTTTGTGCAAGCAACGCTCGGAGTTACTAAGGGCATTGTTTGAAACGGTGCATTTAAGCTTCTGGAATGTAACTCACTTTTTCGATGTTTGATGTTACTTACACCATTAAAAGAGACTTACCAATTATTGTTTTTTTGCTTTTTTATTTTATATAGTTTTGCATACGAAATGAAACAATTTATTATTTCTGAAGAGAGTGTGATTTTGCAAGAAGGACTTGCTGGAACACGAAACTTGGTCAAAATCCAAAAATGGTCTTAATCGAAAAAAAAAATCTATTGTGTCTCTTTTATGATACGTTGTTACAATAGCATTATCTTATTTTACATTTCTTATTGCAAGTGAGAAAATCGAGACATCATCCACGTGCAATAGCGCTTAAAAGTAATGTTGTAAGAATCTATTACACATAGTAACAATCTGCCTGTTTCAAGAGTGAGAGCATTTTTGTATGAAAAGAATTGAAATATTTTTAAAGGTTTTTTTTAAATCTTGTAAATACATTAAAAACTCTTTTACTCTCCAAATGATGCATACTATCGCGAAAACAATGGAAATTATTGGCGTTTTAATCAATTATCCGTAAAAAGACAGTTTTTCATATAATTATTGAGCAAACAGAGGGTATTTCACATTTCGTTTGTTGATTTGCCAGCGTTAGTTACAGGCGCTCATGTGGCCACTATGTCTAGATAGTGGTACTAACCTGCCCTCTATGCCTGGCTAGCGGAAATTGGGTTTCATTTGTTTATATTTCGATAGTGAGGCATGCGTGTGGTGCTTTCTCTTTGTGCATTTCTATGTAACTGAAGTATTCCAATACTGTTTCATCTTTACTTTCACAGAAGTTATTTCGTTTTAGACGTTTTCTTAAAGTCGGTGTGTACTCCACTTTATGACATGGTAGCGAGAATTGCTGGGATTCTACTCATCACATCAAGTGCCTTCAATTTCATAGTCTCTTGTTTGGAGGTAATTGAAGGCAGAGAAATTTGTGTTTCGTTCAATGTTTCTTCTTCTTAGTTGGCTCAAAAACATGGCTTACCACTCGATCACAGGGCCCCTAGTTCAATGTTTTGTTATTCAAGAATTCGTTTGTATTAACCAAATTTTAATGATAAATTGAAATCGGGTTTGGTTTGTCTGTCTTTTAGGAGTCGGCGCGTCTGTCGAATAGACCATAATAGGCTAGTGTTGAAATCAATACAAATAACTTGTGGAACATTTGAAATTCATTTTAATTTGACTACGTTACCCTTACGTAAGTTTTAATTTGCAGCGGGTTACAGCTTTTTTTGTTATGTCCACAAAAGCCTGTGAAGTGTTTGGCGTTATTCGAAAGATAATATCAGGATGTCGCTAGCGAAGTGTCTTTCTATCGTGTTTTTTTTTCTATATATTGAATACTCTTTCAATAATGCTTCAATTTGTAAAGTAAGAAAAGCAATCAAATTGAGCAATATATCGAATATCACGCACTGTGGATAATTGCATTACATAACCATACGGATTTTGGTTGTTTTCACGAATACAAAAAAACACTATCTTTACTAACTAATAAAAAGGAATCGTTTTACATTGCTTCCTGGTGAAACCAGTCAACAGTCAAAAATTGCCTAGTTAAAGGTGAAATTCTTGCAAATTGGCCTAGCCTGGCCGTTTTTTTCTAATAAAAATGGTGACATTCTAATATAGCTCTAGAATAATTTGTCAACATAGCACACTGGGGAAGCACGATTCGATTAATTGAAGATACCGACACAGTCAGAGAGATTTTTACGACCAACGCACAGTACTTCAAACTATATTTGCCAACCTAAAAAAGAAATAAACTTCGCTTTGTATGACAGATGAGACGATGTTGTTCTTCCACTGCGGAGGTGCTTGAATTACTGAATGTGAATCACTCACACATACACTCATAAACACATGTGTATGTCATAAACACATACACAAAAACCCACCGGCATATTCACGTCACTTGTCGACGTTTGACATATTGGAAGAATTCACACTTCACAAAACGGTATTCAAATGGCAAATGTCAGATTCAGGCGGGAGGCACGCAACCAGAGAATGAAAAATGCAAATAAACAAGATCAAACATTGGATTACGACCCGATCGTACCCGTCAATGTCGTAGGTGGAGGAATTTTCAGTAACATGCTGCTCTTTAAATATATTGCACGTGATATCAATTCACCGTCCCTGCTTCTATTGCAATCCATCCCACAAAGAATAGAACTCGCACATGGCAAAAAAAACCTCTGACTGAAGCATCCTGGGCGTTACACGGTTAACCAAATCATTCCACGTGCGCATCGACTATTAATCCGGTACGGAAGTATACACATTAGGCTACCAACCCATTCCAGTCCCGCCACGTTTAGTTCACCGCTGTGTTAGTCATGGTGTACAATTATCACTTTGCAGAGTTTATCGATTGACAGATGGTAAATTATGGAGCGACCGGTACCACGCAAGCCACACATGAGATGTTTTTGTTGTTCCTTGCACTGTAGCTCAGCAGCGATTTACTTGGTGCTATTCAGAGTAGGCATGGGAGTTCAACGAATTGAAAAATGGAACGAGTGCTGCGTGTTGATCAGTACACAGAAGTTGTCCAGCCGCCGTGCTGTCTGCACACGGCGTCTGAGCAATCTGGAAATCTCGTAAGGCATGGACCACCCTTATCCTCATCCTAATAGGAGGCCATGTCGACTCGCGGTGGAACAATAATTTATTACGACCATCGGGCGCTGCACTAACCGAGCTGAATCATGTCCGGTTCTATCGATTACAGATATGATAAGTACAACGGGAATTCGTATGTTGCGCTTCCGTAGCTCCCCATACAGCTAGTTTATAAGCTTACAACTCTCGTGGCACTAAGGGATATTGTTCTAGAATTTTCTTAAGCAATGTTGTGCAATTTGCAGTTACGACTTGAACTATTATGAAACGGTGAAAAAAAACTTCTAGTTTATGTGTTTGTATTTTTTATTATACGTAACACATTACGTTAATGTATATTAAGGGTTTAGTGATGTTGGGTTGCGAATGATTAAACATTCGGTTGAGATGAAAAATGCATCCACACCGGGTTTACTGAATGCACGACATGGCTAGACGACCCTTAATTGCGATTACTAATCAAGTGTCTTCGATCAACTGTGCGGTGTACCCGTTCACCCAATTTCTACATCTTTGTCTTGCTAGAAATGCTAGCTTAGGCTCTTGAACTCTCAGGAAAAGATTGAGAAGTGGCTTGCACTGTTTCTGACCTCTGCACCTCCTGAGACATGTTTTTACATGAAAAAGGAACCAATCTACGCGGAATGGTAAGGAAAACGTGTTGAAGCTAGGCTAACTGGTGCAACTACGGTTTACTTGGATCGTGTTTCTAAGCTGGTGCGTTTAGCTGGATCACGATAAGCCATCGCAAAGACCTGCCTCGGTCTGGCGACGTTCGTTAAAGCGCGGGATTATTTATGTTCAGTTCGTCTCCCCTCTCTGTACAGGAAATCTGTTCTCCTATAGGGTCATTACGATGCCTCACCGCGATCTTCGAATGTCGAAAACGGTAGTTGCTATACGTGTTTCTTGTCTTCGTTGCCCACTGAATAGCCCTTCCTCTGGATTATTCATTTCAATGATGTACTCACTGGAACCATACATCAGAACCAGATTTCTAGACAAAACATAGCCCATGACACAGTGTTGTATCTCATAAGATTGCGTTGTTCCTCGAATTCTCGTTAATCCGTGACATGGTCGGTATCTCGACTTGCCTGCAACGAACAGACTGGTAAGTGCATCCAACGGCAGAAAGACCAAGCACGTTAAACAACACGATCAGGGCGTTTCCGACATTCCTCGTTAGAAAGTTTCTGCAAGAAATTGCTGACCAGTCTCAAAACACCGCACGTGCAGTTGCAACGCATTAAGCACGAAGATTAAGTTTACCCTTAGTCATCCAGAGTTCTGAGCTACAGGTTGTTTCGATTTCAGCCCCCACAACTAAGTAGACTTGCAGTTTTCAAACCAACAGAGAACGTACTTTACGCAAGTTATCAAAATAGCTCACTGAAATATGAAGCAATCAAACCGGATCTAGACCGGGATAGCCAGGAGGTTATGGTTAGTATAACACCTTAACTGCACACATTACGACACACATAGCTTGCACAATATTTTAATTTCGCTGCACGTCGCTGATGTACACGAAACCTTCACTACGGTTTGGTAGAAGTGCACAGACGGCTGATAGTAATCAGCTCAGCATGATGAAGGTATTGTTTAAAGAGTGTCTATTTGAAAGGATATATAGGTTAGTCCGTGTAAATAGTGTGTTTTATTTATACACGTGGAAAGTGTGTGCGTCCTGCTACGCTAGCCAAGAAATATGTTCTAAACAACTAGACGAAATTATCTTATGGTGTTCCAGCTATTGGGTGACTTCATCACTTATATGATGTCTGCCTAACTGGTGCACCTTCTTGGCAAGATGCGAGTGCTTGTACGTTAACCATCTCACTTCCCCGCGAGATGAAACTATGCGAGTGGAGACGTGTACGTTGCTATTCTGTTAAATTTCATCATCCAGTAGTTTACACTAGTTTGCCAAAGCGATTGCTCCTTGGCCTTAATTGGTTATTGTTTTCGTCTCGCCGTAGGTCTAATCTTATTTGGCTTGTACCACTTAGCGCTGCTCCAATGCTTCTCTGTGCAACTCAATTGGGTATGGCTATAAATCCCGTAATCGAGTTTTGTTTTATTTAAAAAGCCTATTTATAATGTTACAATTTATCTTCCTTCCGTGAGCAACTGTTCAAATTAGATTGGACCACCCTGACAAGAATTGATTTTAAGCGCTAGAGTAGGAAATCGATGCGTAGCATTCTTTAATCACTCTAGGCTACCCCAACTTTAAGCCAACCGAATGGTCTCGATACGGATGTGGAACTGTCAACAATCAAAGTTAACAATTTTCACCTCGTTTTGAAATTTGATATCCCTGTATCAGATTGTATAACAATAATTCCTCTCTTCTAGTTTTTTTTTTCAAACATTCAATTTTGCAAATCTCCTTTCGAAAGCGAGCATTTTTCAGTAGCCAGGAGCTTATGGACAGTCTTGTGTACTACTGTTTCCTGTGATACGACGCGTATCTAAGCACCCCTGCGGATGGCGATCAATCTAGCTTTCTGATCCGATTAGCGGTGTGTCTTCCGGTAATCGGCCCACGGTGTTCTTAATTGATACCACCATTGCTACTGCGCGTAGGCGCTAAATAACACCATAAAACAGACCCCTAGATTTTAATCCAGCCATGTCAGAGCTTGCCGAGGTAACTAAGAGGTAACTCTGAAATATTCATGCGGCTTAAGCTTCTACAAAATTGCGGTTTTAGCATTGGATTTTTGGTTTCGTGCTAAGTTGTGTAACAAAAATTGGGATTCGCGCTTACGAGTGCATATTTTAAAAGTGGTTATTGCTGTACGACAATCTTGAGAGAGTGGTCCAATCATGTCTGCATGGATAGTATGTGTGAGCCTGTTGCCGCGATTGGCTTACGACCGGGGCAACACATGGCAAAAAACCGACCGCACGAGACAAAGTAACGATGCGTTTAAACACAGAGAGTGCTACGATGTTCAATGAAGCCGCTTGAGATGGCACAAATCCTCCGCCAAATTGCAACCTGTTGACAATCGGATTGCCACGTATGGTAAATGCCTGGGCGTAGTACCTGGGACGCTATTGAGGGTCAGCACTGGGGCGATCCTCGCTAATGGATTTATGGTTTGCTTTGCCACTCAATGGGTGGACGCGGGCGGTAAGACAAGTGCAAAAAGATTAGCGCGTATTTATTGGTCGCAACAACAGCCGATCGTCTTTGTTCGATGTCTGCACGACATTGTGTGTTAATTTGATAGTTTAACGAAAGTGACTGTTTTTTTTTGCGGGCAAACAAAGGAATCAAGATCTGTGACGAATAAACAAACAAAACTATTTAGGTAATTATATAAAGCAACAAAGAGAAAACATTGAGCTTCACTAGTAATGATTGTTGAGAGTTCCTTCATATTCAGACATAAGTGTACCTTTGTGGCCGACCCATCCTGTCAGTCAAATGTTGTCACATGCCGTGCATATGATTGACGATCGTCTGCTTTTGCGATGCAGACCAGAGTAGTGATCTGTTAATCGATCAACAAGTCATTTGTGTGCTGTTTCACCAAAGAGACTAAGTGCCCGAAACATTCCCACACTCGCTGCCATGGGGTTTGGCTTGTATCACGTTTCGGAACCTTTTTTTACCCAGCGAATTATCGCGACGCATCCATAAGTAGGATTCTGCGTCGCTTTGGTTAGTAAAATGGTTTCACAAGACGAATGGTATGCACAACGATTTTTCAAACAAAACACGTTCTCGTTCACAAATGCACAGTTTTGAAGCTGTCTGCGAGTGAAGGAAAAAAACACCTATATAAGTTCCGACCGGCGACAAAGAGGGAATGAAAGTTGAAGAAAACTAGCGCACTAGGCAGTTAGATGCGGCTCATTGATGTTCCTATACATTCATCTTCCCTTTTAGAAGCTATTACTCTCAGTTTTCGGGCATGGTATCGACAAACATGTGCCAATGCTATATCAATTTGAATATGCTGCAAAAAGCGAAGATGCACTCATTATTATCGTTTGGATATGTACAGCATGTTGCAATTTATCAATTGTTTTACTTGACAGGTGGTGACAGGTTGTCATAAGGATACGTTTACATTTTTACTACATTGTATTAAGCATATGGCTTAGTATAAGTAACATCTTCAGCTTATTAAGTAGAGGAAATAATTCCATTTTTTTCATGAACTCATGCAAATATATTGTTATACGGTTTCATTCCATTATTGATCATTTATGTTCGCAGACTTGATTGCATTCGTTCTTCTTCTTTCTTGGCGTAAACAACCTTTGCGGTCATACCGGCCTTATACAGGCTTATAAAACTATTTTTTACCACGTAGCCGGATAGTTAGTCCTTGCCACGGGAGTCTTTCGAAAGGATTCGTACCGGATAAATTGCATAACTTAGCCGTAAATAAAATGCCGGCAGGAATCGTGTGGTTAGGTTTGGATCCAATTAGATGGTGAACTATATTCCATTAATTTGTTTAAAACGATGCATCGTCCTCAACTCTCTGTTGGTGTGTTTGGCTTGAATGTGGCCTTTCAGTCAGTTTTTACCATAAGCCAATATGTTAAACAAAAAGCAATTTAATTATTTAAATTTCAAGGTAACGGATCGATTGATTATTGTTTTTTAAGCCCATTGAATCACCTGTTGGTTTCATTCGTGTTTACCTTTATTCGAATTAACGGCCGCTTCAATTATTGGATGCACGAAAGAAAAGTTGAAAAACATACGACTTACCTCTTCACTACATGAAACGCGTGGTGATAGTGGTACGGTCATGAAACCTACTTTAACACAATCTCGAAGCATTTCAATTGATTTAAGTTGTGCTGTGCATGATGTAAGCAAACGTGATAACTTCGAACGATGTTGGCAGGTTTTAAGGATTTCTTGCAATCCGTATGCATCCATTGCTTACTGCGCAAGATTTAATACATACCAAAAATGAAGCAGTTCAACAATCCTATCGGGTGCACTGGCATCCATCACGATGCTATAAATGTCAGTAAGAATTTATTATTCAATTATCGGAATTAGAGCTGCTTGATGCGTTTATTTATGCGCTTAACTCAAGTAGCAGAAGGGGGGAAACAGCAACACAAAAATGGATTAAAACGGCTTATTAAGTGTGTGGACGGGTTGGTAGCTACTGCACATTTAAACTCATTTAATTTTAACACTTACTGATTAAAACTACTACTGTTGCACCTTATTAAAAATAGTTTCATTTATAACCTTTTTACATTTTCATCTGTCTTTTCAAAAGCCGTTCGCAACACATAATCATAATGTCTACTTAGTTATCACGAAACACAGCAGCACGGTAACTTAATTAAAATGAATCGTTGTTTGCAGATACAATATTATTTTTCCAGACTTCAAATGACCTACGGTAAATCTTTTCGTTTTGACTCTACCGCTTTGGCAGAATGTATAAGGTAGTTATGGATAAATCATTATTTTATCATGGTAGCCGAAAAACTACATACTTTTAATTTCATACTACATCCGTACTGAGCTACGCGCTAGATCGGTAAGGCTAGACAAAACGGTTAAGTGCATGAGTAGATTGGGCCAGACACGTCTTGTGCATATATTACCGGTTGGTTACAACATTGTTTGCCGGTCAGTCTCTCAAAATACACCCTCATTCGATTGTGTGTTATGTTGAACTGCATGCTACTTGAAAGCAAACAAGATTTATGTTTCTCAGCGTCACTCCGTACTTTCGAGTTGAGCGAAGTAAGAACATGCATCACCATTTATTTCGGAATGCAGACAAACGGCTGCATCGTGTCAAAAAACATATGGCATTAGCATGCATGGTCCTTATAAAAGTGAGCTTGAAATTTTTCAAATCTTCATTACTTATTTGATTCATCTACATTTAGAAAATAGATGAATCGTGTATCAATTTAATGAAAGTCTTTTATGTTTCGTTGAAATCATTCGTTTCGAAGGGAGAAAATCTGTGAAAGATGAGGGTTTTTTTATCGTGGTGGCTCGGTGGTCGAGTGGTAATGGCGTAGGCCTGTCATAAAGCCCGACGTTGTTCGAAACCCTTTCGAACTGCCTACCAGCCCCCCATACGCAAGACGCGCAAGTTGTAGTGCCAACCAAGAAAAAGAGAAGAAGTTGCGATATACAGGCAGTTCCCGAGTTACGCGGTCTCCGATATACCCGGATTCGGAGATACGCGGATTTTATATTTGACGGATCTTTGATCAAATTTTACTGATTTTCCACATCGACTGTCCAATGTGAAATAAATTGCCTTATTTTTAAACACAAAAACTATACAATTATGATGGTTTTCATAACAATTCATACTGAATAACGAATTAAATAGCTGAGATTACCATTTTTAATGAAAATTGTTCATAATTTATGGGTATTAAGCTAAAAAGCGAAAAACTAGACTAAAGCGGAATTTCGAGATACGTGGTCTGCCCGCGGTCCGTAAAAACCGCGTATCACGGGTACAACCTGTATGTATATTTTCCTGCACGGCAAACTTTATTTTCATTCTTCACTCAGTTTTATATTATATTGTGCTCAAGTTAAAAATAATGATTTCAATTATACGGGCTAATTATTATTTATATGCAAGGAGCGTGAAGAAACGTTAAAGCAACTGAAACCAAAGTATTATGAGTTGCGAAACTCTAGTCAATTCCTCGACATTGAATCATCGTTTGCATAAAAATAGCACCTGGACAATGTTAGACGATACGTCGCTGCGGGATATCGTGGGCAAAAAAACTCATTGCCACAGGAATGCACACGCAGTAACACAGACACGGTGTACTCCAATTAGTGTGATTTAAAAGGCTTATTGTTGTCTAGGAGATGAAAGTTCATTGTACCCGTCGTCGTCAATAGAAGCTCTTTGCCACGCAGAATCCTATTGACTTTAATTAAGCGAAATGCATCAAAGAACTCGTGCGGAATGTCAGTGGATCGAAAATCAAACGATGTTTGATGGCGACCTTGACTTTCAAGGCGATGACTATGTAACCATTAAGCACTCTCAGCCTGTAGCTCGTTTGAAATTCCACAAAGAAAATAAAGATAGATTTTGGTTGCACTCAATGAAGTTCCATTGAAAAATTGAACATTCTTCGCGTGTCAAAAAGTAACGTATCCAACAACTTTTAATCCAAAATTAATTAACACTGCAAAGAAAACTGACAAAATATTCTCAAAAAATTAAAACAAACAAGTTTAATTCAATGCATATCATTTATTGAATTCTCCTCTGTATTTATTTGAATTTCTGATGCCAGTTTTTAAGCTTTAATAAATAATTGGTGCGTAGTACAAACAATTTAGTTTGAGAAGACACACTTCTTGGGGAAAAAGTACTTGACGGTCTTCGTGACCGACTTGTTGCTCATGTCCGGATTGACACCCTTGCGGATCTGCTGTTTGAACAGCTGAGCGGCAGAATCCGTAGCATCACGGCAGTGAACATCCACGTACTTCTGGATCTTTTCAAACGCCTTGCATTGAGAAGAGCAAGTAGGAAGAGGACGGCTGGTGAAGCAAATCTTGTCCCCCTGTTCGACGTACTGGGCCTGGTATTTCACGGGACATTCCTTCTCAGTGTACTGCTGCTTCTCAAAGAAGTGCTCACGGTTCGGCTTGTGCTCCTCCGAAGAGGACGAGTTCGAATCATCAGATTCGTCCGAGGACGACGACGACGAGGACGAAGAGTCCGACGAGGACGAGTCCGAAAGATCAAAGTCCTTGTAGTAGTAGTTGTAACGCTGACGTCCGGCTTCCTGCTCGCTGATGACGTTGCCAAAGTAGTACTGGGGCT
>KB700704.1:6237-28692 GCA_000349165.1 Anopheles christyi | reverse complement strand
TTTATTTCGACTGCGCCAATTCTTTTTTTCTTTCTTTTATTTGCATTCACCTGTAATTGCTCTTTCGCCAAAGGTGTGGTGTGTGTTGGGTAGCGTTAAAAATATGCGATTGATTGCCATTTTGTTTTGTTTTGTGTTTTGTTTCTGGACCTAAAATTTGAGACTGAAAGAAGATACAAAAAAAAAAAAAAACTCAGAGTGGCTGGAAGAGATGAATTATTTATTACACTTCGCCATACAATGAATTCGAGCGACCTTTTTTTTTTAGTTTAACGCAAATTGAAATGTTTTTAAATGGTATTTAAGGAGGGACCATAGATAACACCGCCAAGGAAATGGGCTAGTTTATGCTCGCTTTACATAAAACAGTTACAGTTTAATTGGAGGTTTGTAATCGTTGTCGCTTTTACGCGAGGATTGGGGCGCTCTAATTGATATGCAAGCGGATGAAAAGTAAATGTACACACTGTGTATAGTGTCCGGGCTAAAAGATGTATCAGTGAAACGATCAATGTCAGTTGGGAGGAGAACAATCTCTTTAAATTTATCGCTACCCAATTAGCAATGGGAAACTGGAATTTTTTAAATGAAATGATTGAAAAAGATAAAAAATTCAAGTTCAGTAAATTTATCACCAAAGGCTTTGCGGTTATTAAACAACTCTAAGCTTTTGCTAACATATAAATCTAATGAAACACTATGATTTGATATAGTTAATATAATTTTAAAATTTGTGTGCTTTGTTTTAACATTTAAAATTATGATAATTAAATCTCCTCATGCAATCCAACACTTTCTCTTTCACCTTTTGCATAAATCTTGTCCCGTGTGTACAATCCCATATTTAAACATCCTTTTGATGCATTGTTGTTTTGTTTTTGTTTTATTTTTTACTGCAAATATGGACATTATGAAAGCTGTTGCCGGTAACACCGAATAAGGAGCGCTAAAGGAATGAAAGGGAATGTTTATTGGACCCTATGCTGTTCAATACGAAATAAAGCATAGGAGGAGGGACCAAGGTAGGAGTCGAGTGTAGGAGTCGAGCTCTGCAACGAATATAAGTTATAGTATTAATCCCAAAACTAAATTATATAAAAGAGGGTACAAAGAGGGTCAGTTGCGAAAAAATGATCTTCCTCTACAGAAGAAGCGCGCATGCATAGTGTAAATTCCATGTTGGGAGTATTTTTTTGGATTTTTTTTTTGTTTGGTTCACCTTTAAACAGATTCCTCAGGGACGAGCCCCACCACATATGGCACTTTTTGTGGGTTTGGGAATTATTTGTGGCATCTCGCGCCGCCGCCCCCCCTGTGTTGTGTGTACCCATTTATGCATTAGTGTTCGTGGGCGATGAATAGTGTGCCGAAGAAAGGCGGCGCCCTCGTGATGATTGGATTTTTTTTCATATGGCTCTACAGATGCGCCATGTATCTAACGTGGCGAAAGCACTGGTTGTTTTTGGACACCTAATGGCTTTGATCTCTCTAGATGTGTGTGTGTGTGAGTCATGCTGTGGTAATGCGCACAAGAATAGGAAACGAGTGGGAAAAAGTGAATGACCGCTGCCGTCCGACGTAAAAGGAACGTTTCGTATGTGGGAAGCTTATTTTTATTGAAAGTGAAATCTCAATACAACGAGTGCATCCTACACTGAAATCTGATGCTAGTGCAAGAACCCTTTACAATAAGGGTGTCTAAATAGGTTATAGGTTTGGCTGGTCAAATTTCATTGCTTTCCTAATGTCTTTACACCCCTCTCAACATTACGATGACTCTCTCGTAGAACGTGAGCTCAATTGCCTAGAGCAATAGTAAAAAGAAACCTTTAAAATGTGTCATTTGAAATATGTATGACTAATTTTAAGTATTCTTTCCCCTCCCATATGATGCAATACTTCTTTGAAGGTCCAATGAGATCATCACCTTCTTCTGATTGTGTCACCTGTGGTTTTGGCAAACTTGGCTCTCGGACACATGGCGTTGATGATGACGGCACGTTGAACGTCATGATGGGGTCAGTCGCACTCAAGTGTAGGGTGTGTGCCACAAATTGACAAATTAGTTCGGGGTTTCGATTGTCACCGCTCACGTACAACTGCCGCTAATGAGCACTTTGGCTGTTAAAGTGTATGATCTCAGTCTTAAGACCTTCTTTTGAAATTGATTTATTTGTTTAATCAAAACCAAAAAGATTGACCAGCGTTTCCAATTACCTCGCTAGGGACGTTGAAGTTACAATTTTAGAATCACACCTTTGTGTGTGCCTGAGTTTTCGCTGTAAGTAACATGGCTTTGGAACGGTTGTTCAAGCGTTTTACATGATCATCATGCACCACTTTTAAGGCCGATTGAAATATTTTTGAAATACATCTCTCTCTTTCGCACCAAAATGCATCGAACTGCATTGTGGACGGCTTCTGGGTGGTTTCCCAACAAGAAAACGTGAGACACGATGACACACACACACACATATACCGTGTTCCGTTGAGTGCATTTTTCATTCTATGGGGTGCAATCGTTTCGGATAAGCACCGAGCAGCAGTGCAGAAGAACGTGTGCATTTAGAAGAGGCGCACAGAAATAGAATGATCTATTTTTAAGTACCTGTTTCAACGTTGCGTTAGCAGTGGGGAGGATTTTTAAGTGTGCTGTACCTTTTGTACGAAACATGCGTTTCGGAATAAGATTTTTGGGGATACAACTACGGAGACCAAAGCTAGCAAGATTCTGTGTTAGAAGTTACACACATTAGAACAGTAGGTTCGTCAGTTGGTCGAAGTTGTACGATTAAGGTTAAGGGTCAAATTTAGCAACTGGCGGACTCCTCCTCATAAGAATGTTCAACTCAGTCAGCATTGGATTAGCAGAAAAGCAACAAATGACCTTTTACCTCTTGTGGCATACGAGATTAATCAGAGATGACATTCTAATTGTCTAAAGAACAAGAGACACAAACATGGCTTGTGTACCACCTAAAACCCTTCATACGGGTATCCAATTTCAAAGGTTGTTGGTTTTTTTTTTGCTACGCAATCTCGACTATGTGTGGCACACTCACAATGGGCGGCTTTTTGCTGCTGTTCGTGCAATGCAACACGACGGGATGTGTGATCTTTCGTATGCATCGCTTTCCTCACTCGAGAGTTGAGTGAAGAGTGCACAGATAATCAGTGTGTGCGTTTGTGTATGTGCTGCAGTCTTGCCTTTGGCCTTCTGCAATGGTACCGCTCGAATTTGCTAGTTTGTCCCCGGGATGGTGGAGCCAAAGGCAGAAAGGTAGGTTGGCTAATGTGGGTTCTAAAATAAGTAAGCATTTTCCCATACATCCAAGTTGTGTGTGTCTTCTAGAGCAAAAGCACGTGCAGCTTGTCGTTCGCCACTACCTTTCTTTAGGTGTTTGTCTTCATCTCTCGTCGGGAGGATTGCTCCGTCTCCGTCACCTAGCCTTCTGTTCTCCATTCTTCTTACCAGGGCAGGGAAAAACGCTCTATCATTAGATCCACTTCTGCTCACACTCAGCGTCTTTTTCAGAGGAGCAAACTCCACTGACGTTGGTTTGTCGTGACAGTTTTTCTTCCCCCTTCGGATTTAAATTATAATGACATTCCCACCGACCTCAAACGGCATCACTAACCGTGTGCTCTCTTTTCTTTTCTTTCCAGAATGGGAAGAAGCCCCCGACCCAAACACCAAAAAGTAACGAGCGAGAAGCGCAGCATACTACGACGAAGAAAATGTTCCGTTAAATTAACGAACTGCGAAACGGTTTAATTCACGTGACACGCGTTCTACGGTCTAGTATTATCTGATGCATTGGAGCATTGCAGCAGTGTTGCGCACGATTTTGCTTCCCCCCGAGGTGATGTACGCGAATCCTTTAGGAGCTGGCTATTGCACATCTTCCTCAC
This sequence comes from Anopheles christyi, assembly GCA_000349165.1. NCBI lineage: Eukaryota > Metazoa > Arthropoda > Insecta > Diptera > Culicidae > Anopheles > Anopheles christyi. The sequence continues at coordinate 24,780 of KB700704.1, read as the reverse complement.
GGTAGTGTAAAACACAGAACACTTACTGCGGACATATAGACATTTTTGGAACGGGTATTGCGTCTCCACGAGCCGGACGGTGAGTTCGCCCGAGAATTTCTCCCTTGGAGGGCATAATGTTATAGTGGAATTTGTCGTGCCCTGTCTCTGAATCAGTTCAGCAAAACTGCACCAAATCTGCACTGCAGACAAGGCGTTTGTCTATTAAATACTTCTCCATCCGGTTTGGTTGTGTTTTATTTCCTTGTTCTAGTAGAGTGGTTCTCCCTTTTCAACTCCTAGAGAAGTGGAGCGACCCCACAAGTCGAGAATGATATTTGTGAGGAAATTGGGAAAAGCCTCAGGCAATCGCCATCGCCCAGCAGCAGATGCCGGCCGGTTTGCGTGTTGAGTTCCCTTGCAACAGCTGCAGTCTGTCACAAGTGAAGTGGATTTTAATATTTCAGCAGTTTATCCTCCTTTTCCTAGTGTGTTTCTAGTGTGTGTATGTGTGTGTCCATTTTTCAAATCTGTAATTGACTTCCGTTTTCTTCGAAATGCATTTTAAATACTAATTTTCTTGTTCCACTTATTTATAAATTTAGCGTTTAGTGTGAGTGTGTGTTGAAGGGGAGAGAGTGTTAAAAGTGAAGAAGTTAGTTGGCCTGCATAATCTGGCACCGAATTAGTGTGCATTTCTCTGAGGCTACGAAAGTGCCAAAGGAGTGTGCCTGTGTGCGTTTTCTATGTGTGTTTGGTGTGTGTGTGTGTGTGTGTGTGAATAATAAATGGTGAAATAAAATTTTGGGACAGCGCGAGTTGGAGAGAGGCACCTTTTCTATATGCATCGCAATTTGGTCACAACACCGTGCAACAACTTCGTTCTTTCGGTGTGACGGTGACGCAGTGGTGTAGTCACGCGGTCACAGGGCGGGTGTATGGTGTGGTGCTATTAATTCCTATCATTCCTCCATCACCAACGTGCTACCCTCATTCCGGTGAGAGTGTCGTTCGAGCAAAGGAATAGCGAGCGGCAACCGGCAGCAGCACGGGCCAGAACGTGAGCGGCGGCCAGTACCGCGAGCAAGTGAGACAGCGTGGCGATCCACTCTTCTGTCCCCGCGGTTGGAATATGGATAGAAGTGTAGATTCCATCGGTAGTTGCTCGCTTGATGTAGATGCCGATTCGACCGACTTCTCAGGTGAGAACATTAAAGAGGGGAACTATTTTTAAACTCACCAGACTAGCAAAAGCATATCAACGATGTAGATGAGTATTTTTGATTAGATTTTTATGGCTATGGTTTTTTTTTTATCTTGGTTGATGATCAACGCATATCATAATTGCAGCAGATGACATTGCAAAGCTATCAGACTGCTATGTCATCTCTGGTGAATGTATTTTGCTTTATTTTTGTTTTCTTGCTCAATCGTTTTAAATTAAATTAGTGCATACTGTATCGAATATTCAAAACTTCGTGTGAAGTTCTTAATGTAGTGTAAAGAATCTCAAAAATAAGTGAAATCAAGCCATCAGGTGGAGAATAAGACAGTTATGGCAAATAATATAAAAATCTCAAGCTTTAGGATAGGAGTAGATGAGACAAGATCCCAGAAATAGCTTGTTTGTGATTTCAAGTGGCTCAATTGTGATTTACCCTTTTTTGTTACAATTTTATGATATCATCTGATGCATTCCATTTTTAGGCAACGCTTTTCCGCGCTGTGTTAAAACCATCACTTCTCGTGCAGACGACTCTTCCCATTCCCACATTTCAATCCAATCCGTAATAATGGTAATAATTCCCACCGTGGGTGGATGAGCCATAACGATACCGGAGCACACAAGCACAGGAAGTCATTTCTTCACGGCCAACCGTGGCCAAATGTGGCGGGGCAGGTTTTGGACAAACTTAGACAGAATTGCGTTTAACGAGCAAAAGCGAAGTTGTTTGTTGGGTGGTCGAACCATTGCTGCCTTTCCCCCCGATAAGGATGAAACCGGGCAATCAAGCCTGTTTATCCCTCTTCCTATCGTGCACTTCCTCCTTTACCGGTCTGTGTGACCATGAAATTTCGTACCGAACAAACCGGTCGCAACGCTCGCACCAACAGTAATAAGCAAAAAAGATGTGCGCGGGTGTATCCCGAGATATGTGACAATAAATCAATTCCGAACCGAGCCGCCGGTGCCTGACCAAATCACAAACAAACAAAAGCACCTTATAAAAGTGTCCCCCGAAATGAGGTGGCGATTGCCAAAAAAAAAAAAAAGATCGCACATTATCGTAAAAATTACGGCCGTCGATCGTTTGTCGTTGTTCTTGAATTGGAATCATTGCCCGTTACGGAGATGTGTGTAATAGAAGTTGGGGGCGGGGGTACACAGGAACGGAACACCATGCGCCACATTAGAGAAATGGGGAAGTGAATGTGAGGAACGTCCCACGCATTTTGCACGTGTGAGCGAGTCGCGCACAAAATGGTGCTTGTGGTGGCTACACTCTGGTAGGACAAAAGTCTATCAATCTTTCTTTTCATGTACGTGTTCGCCCCCCTATCCTTCACGTCATCCGGACCGGAAATGGGATTACGTAGTATACGCGTGTGTTACAGTTCAGCTATGATGTGGTAAAAGTGCGCCGATTCGATTGTGATGGAGAGCGTGGGATTGATCCGGTTTTTTTTTCAATTTCAATGATTTTCTTATCCTCTCATTCATCTCATTTTGGCTAAGCAAAGGCCAACATGGCCGCGCTAAAGTACAATTAAATATGGTGTAGCGGCGGTAAGCATTGTTATTGTTTAATTTGTTTACAACCTTACTTTACAGAAGGAGAGCTATTTAGAAGGGGAAGAAGGGAAAACAAAAGATCAAATTGAGGACAACATATCCGTAAAACTGCTTTCAAATGAGCGCTGTAGGCGAAGGTCAATGTCAAACGGAAATTTAAATGCTTTCGTCCCGTTTCCGTGGGTAGCACCACCTTTCCTTTACAAATTGTACCTTTTTGTGCTTGGAGACTAAGCGACTATTGGTTAGCTAAATAAAAAACTCTCTTATTGCAACTTAGGTGGTGATGCTTTTTTCTTTATGAGAAATTCAGTTCGATTTTAACCTCCAAACCCACCACCACAATCATGAGAACTTTCTGCCCTCGTTATTATGCTCTTATTCTCTTTGCATATGCAAATAGGTGAAATTGTGTTCCACCTTTCGGGGACTTGTTGCTATACTGACGGTGAATGATTGCTTTATAGCATGCCGAACTTAGTTTGGAGAAGGAATTTGTGGGTGTTTACCATGCCATTCTGCTCAACGGAGCCGTCAAGGACACGGAAGTTTTGTTCGAATGTTTTTTTTTTTTTCCTATCGTGCCGGATTGTATGGGGCTTGTGTGTTACAACCCCGAATCGATTGTTTGTGTTTTGTGTGAATTTAATTATGCACGCATCTTGAATATTTTACCCTTGAAATTCATGGACAGAAGAAGGTTAGCCTTGGGTGTTTTTTGGGGTTTTTGTTTTGGATAGTTTGTTTCGAAAAACCATACCAAACGCCGTTCAGCTTGTTATGCTAATATGGGGAAACGGAATTCTCACACGAGGCTAAGGTGCAGTTACAGTTTGTCTTTCTGTGTAATTTCATTTAAATTTTCATGTAAAGGATCTTGTCGCTCCAAAGGGAACTTTTTTTTACGTGCTAATCGTTTCATAACTTTTAATCTGTTTGTCCTGTTTAGTTTTTCTAAAGCTATTCCTATTAATTAACACCTTCTCTGGGTGGGTGCATATTTGTTTGTTTTTGTTTTATATAATCCGTTACTTTTGCACCTGCCTGCTTACTTAATGTGTTTTTAATGACCATCCAGGTTTTTGGGTGGGAAAACATCGTCATTAGTCGCTCTTCATTCACTTGATTCTCATGGATTACCTTCTTAACTAGATGGGAAAATGAAATAAAACCAAATGAATTAATTTATATGACGACGATGAATTAAATTTTTAAATTTGCTGGTGACATTAAGATTCTGGGAAAAACTGTCCACAAAAATGGTACCCTTTCTTCAGTTGAAGAAGATAGTGCGGCATGGTGTGCCCTTCGGTTTACTGTAATCCGGTCATAATTAAAGCCCCCCAATGTTGGTGTCCGATTGCTCTTAGTTGCTCATCAAGTGAAGCTCCTCTCTCATATACAAGCCTAAACCAAGCGCAATGCATTTTGTATTCAGTTCCTCCCGCCGATTGCATGGGAACCAGAACAGTCGTTTGCTTTCATCGATCGAATGGAAACGGAATCGCCTTTAATCCAGTGCTGCATCGCAACCCACTCGGTTGACTGTCAAGGTAGGAGAAGCCCTAAAGCTATACCTACCACCAACAATCCGGCGATTATACTGGTCATCGCCGACGAATAGTTTGTGCGTGAGTGTCGTCGTCATCGTCTGTCGTCTGCGCACTTGGGCGTACGCCGGCAAAACTAGACGCGTGTTTGTGCGTTGGTGTATACAAATGTCCGCCGACGCCTTCTGATGCTGTTTGCAGGCGATGCGAAGGTAGATCCAGTGCAGTATAGTAGGTAGAGAGGAGACTACGACGACGACCGAAACGAAAGTAGTGGGTAGGTAATGCACTCACTCAAGGTAAAGTTAGCGCATTGATCGTCGAATGGTAGCGTGGTGGTGCAGTCCATATGAGCGGGCGCCTCCATGAGGGGGAAAACATTGCGTCATAGAAAGGGAGTTTTCTGAGGCGAAGGAGGGCTAGTTTGCTCCAAAACAGCAAGAGAAAGAAGGGTGCCCCATTCGGTCTTTCAGTGGCTGCTTAAAGGCAATAACAACCACACCACTACACACGATCGCGCGTGTCACGAGAGAACCAGTAACAGAGAGAGAAAGAGAGAGAGAGAAAGAGAGAGAGAGAGATAGAGAGAGAGAGAGAGAGAGAGTGAAGGCTTCCTTTAGGTTCCGCGTGCGCCATCCGAAGTGCTGCTCCCCAATGTGCGTTCGGCAGTCGGTCCGTGCGGTCGTGTTGTGATTATTGGTGACGGACGAACGAAAGCCCATCCAAGAAGAGGCTTGTGGCACAAAACCACAACCGTTTACTTTCAATTGCCCGTGGTGGTCACAACAGCTTCCAGTTGGCTGATAACGATTGAAAGTAAGAGTGTTCGTTCAGTAAGCGCGAGGAACCGTGCAGTGATCGACATTTAGAGGTTTTAACAAAGAAAAGTAAGTTGAAGTGAATGAAACAGCGCGTGCAAATATTGATTTTGCAATGAATGATAAATAAATTGCTAAAAGTGTATGCAAATCTCGATACAGTTGGAGGGGGAGGAATGCGTCGCAAATCGTTCAATTGAGTGACTGATGAGCCGCGCATTCGCCTATGGTGTGGGTATACTGTGGCTCGTGTGTGTTTTATGGTGGTTGCCCGCAAAACCAGTTCGCAAGGAGAACAACGCGTCACGCATAGCTGTCCGCTGACGCAACGTGCGCAAGTGTGTTCGCGTTACTGTATCGCGCAAAAGGTTTAGGGTGTACAACAACTGTGGGAGAATGAGCTTTAAATACTAAATGTTGTGTTCTTTGTGAAGTGACAATGATCCTGGAACTCCGTTAAATTCCACGTGTTAGCCTGATAAACAAAAATTGAAGAACGAACTACATCAATGTTACAAATGGTTCAACAACGTGTCCTTATTAAGCTTTCGTTCGTCTGCTGTTATTCAAAGTAGTGGACGCTGGATGCAATTCCCCAAAGGTGCGACATTTACTCGCTAGCATGTCTTCCTACGTACGCCTGTTTTTTTTCTGATGCAGCAGTAAAACACCTACTCGTTACGACGATTGCATTTCAAATCTGCGACAAAACGTGGGTCGACAAAAGTGGTTATGTGGATTGCACCCGCGGGGTTAAAGATTTACGGATTAAAATTTAAAGCGTATTGTTGTGAGGATAAAATAGTTGATTACAGCACTTTCCGATTTTAACGAACAAAAGCGCACAGTTGTATTAGAAAAGTTATAACATAAACAGTCTGGGGTTCTCCCCTTTTAATGCAATGTGTGACTCAACGGTTGTTCGGCAAACGTACAAGATACGATTTACGCTTGATAAAAGTTAAATTTGTGTATGTGTAGATGTTACAATGCGCTCGTTTCTGTTGTTATTGCCATTGGGAGTAGTCGCAATGTTATCATGTTACTCCAACAGACTGAACTGTCCGTGGTGAAGGTTACCTCCCGCTCGTGTAAACATATTGATTACATTCGCTAGCTCCAAGTCGAATATGTGAGAGCGGTGGCTTCGAATAACAAGAAATAGAAGAGAGTAAACATAACACAACTGCATCGATGTTTTTTTTCTCCATACACTATCTCGCATGTTTTGTGTTGTGTTGAGTGTTGTATCAGTAATTGGTCTGCTTCCAATGCTGTTCTGTACTCCTAACTCAAGCGGTATTGCGATGATGGTCCCTTGCTGTCTGAGCAGTGACAAAGAGAGAGAGAGAGAGTATATTTATGTTACTTCGTCCAATTGAATTCATCGTGCGGTCTCCCCAGTGATTCTTGATAAAAAATAAGTAAAATAATATTCATTGATTACAGTGTAGTTGTGCAAGGAAAAGTATACTGAATATATGCAGTGCGTAAGTTTGTTTGGCAACATTAAACTGATAAGAACTGTTTGTTAGCATCAAAAGGCGTTTGTATGCTTTCGTTGTTGAAACTTTTTTTTCCCATAACATTGAATGGTCTTTTCGTACAACGGGTTATGTGATTCGTTCCAGCACAGCCCGGAGAAGGTTGATGCGATCAATTGAAAATGTCAATATGTGTTGTTGCTGCTGTCGGACGAATAATTTAACACACTTCACACACTTCAAGTTTATCGGTCATGAACAACCTCAATTGAACAGTGTATAAGAAACGTGCTAAAAAGAGAGAAGTAGCGGAGAAATTACGATCCCTCTTAAGAAACACTCATTTATCACAGTGACTTTATCTCTGTACAATACAATGACTGATTGTGTGAAACTTTTATGATGAAATGATGATTTGTTATTTTCTAGGACGTTCGTCCTTTTGTTTGCAACTGCAGATAAAATCCTATCGTTTATGGTCGTGGCAATACTTAAAAGCGTTAGAGTACTCACAGCTCTGACAGGATCCTTGAACGTGTCCTATGCGTCGTACAGCACGATTATACTATCGTGTTCTAAAAGATTTGTACATAAATTATCGTTTCCATGACCTTGTGTTGGAGCAACGCCACAGCAGGAGGTCTGAGATGTGAACAATCCTGCCCTCCTGACACTCATTTGAATCTAAAAGGAAGAAAGCAACTTACCACGCGCGTGTGCAACAGGACCACCGTGGAGCGTAATGTTTACGACACCGTTTATTTGTGCTTGTTTTTTGTAGCCACTGGTGTCCTTCGAGAAAATGATTTTAATGGTCTTTAACTACAGCCAGTACTCGTAACGCAAAGAGTGTGTCGTGTGCCAGCAGTTCACGCCATTTACGCATGCATGGGAAGTGGGAGGATTGATTTTCTTGCCTAGTCACTTGAACTTGAAATTCGATGAGTTATAAGTCGCTCTTGGGGTAGGTTAGTTTTTAATCAACCGTGTTGTGTTTGGCTATGTAATATAGCTTTTGTACGAGTTTCAATATGCGTCTCCCTGTATTTGATGTCCTGGAAATATAAAGAGAATTTCGTGTTTATTATTCGTGTACATAAAACTATTTCTAATTGTGCTTTTTAGCCATTTTTATATCAGCTGAAGTTATTACTTACAATTTGTTGTTCCTTTTCTCGCATCATACAGACACCTCCGGAGAACTCAACTTCCTAACACCAATTTCTGGCAAGGACATAACGCGCGAATTCACGGCAGGCATCAAGGAACGTTGTATGCTACCGGTAATTAACTGCCAAGCAGTAACGAGCGTACTGGACCCGGTCACTGGACATATCAGTACCGTGCTAACTACGACCACTGCAGCAAGTGGGCAACCGCAGCAGCAGCAGCAAGTACAGCAACCCCTGCTCGGCGGTGACAGCTCACCAACCGCAGCCACGAACAAAAAACCGAGCTATCTGAACCTAGCGTGCTGCGTCAATGGGTACTCGAACCTGACCACGTACGATTCGAAGCTCCGTCAGGACATTAATAAGTCGCGCGAAGTTTCACCGAGCCGTCCGATCATAGCGACACTGCACTACAACCGTACCGAGTCCGGTACCGGTGGTCATCTGCTGGCCGCACCAACGCTCAGCTACGTGAGCATGAACAACACGATCAACAATAATAACAACAACAATAACTACAGCGCAAGTACGGGCGGTGGCAATCGCATGCTCAAGATGAACGGTGCCAGTGTAATGAACGGTGGTACTGGAAGGATGCGTGGCATCAATGGATCAATCCTGTCACCGCAGGGCGGTACCGATATGACCGACAATGTTGGGATGTTCAACGGGAACGGAAGCTTTGCCGGCAGTATGAGAACGAAGGTAATTTCCTCCCAATCACAGATAAGTAGTCACACGCGGGACGAAGCCACCTCGCAGCTGATGATGGCGCCGAAAAAGAGTTTCATCCAGCAGCGCGTGGAGAAGCTGTACGGTGCGAGTGAGGTGGTGCTGAACAAGCAAAACTACAGCAGCAGCGAACGCAAGTACCTCAACAACATTGCAAACGACAACAATGGTGGTGGTGGTACGCCGGTAAAGCTGGTTCATCACAGCACGACGGCCGTTGGACAACAGCATCAGACGCTGGGAAATGGAACGATTCGGAATGGAGTAGCAGCGAATGGGGCGACCGGTGGTCTGCACGTGACGAACGGTGGCGGCGGCGGTACCAACGGCTCGACGTTCGGTTCTGTGGATGAAAACAACAAGCAGATGAACGGGGAGGATTGCAGCGATGAGGCGGACGTTGAATCGTTACCCGTGTTGCGGCATTTGAGGCCCGAATTCCGCGCACAGTTGCAAATATTTTCACCGAAAAAGATGCCGAAACCGTCACCACCGAACCGTGCGGCCGTCAACGGTAATGTGACGCATGCGAATGGTAACACTGCGGAAGAGAATGTCACACTTCACATGGGCCCGAAACGCTACTCGCAATCGAACGGTAATAGTTACACCGATCATCTCGAGCAGCAGCATTCCCTGGTGCGGGAAGAGCAAGATCACCGTACTGTTACGAATCGATCCACGATGGTGGTGAAAAATGCACGAATTTCGTCGCACACCACCACCAACAATGGAGGAATGGCAACGATATCGACGTTCCGACCGGATACCAATGGACAGACTGAGCACGAGGTGGAGGATGCTCTGCAAACAAGCAACCGTCACCATAGTAACGCTACTAGTGCACGTAGCACTACCACCGCTATCGTGGAGCAGCAGCATACTGACGTAACAGAGCAGCAGCAGCAGCATCATCAAGAAACTGCGTCACAGAGCTACCATCATCGTTCTAGCGATATGTCGACGACGACCACGACTACAACAACGGCAGTGGTATCGTCATTGACGGTGATAGTGGAGGAAAAGATGCGCTCGCTGGTAGTGGTGTCGCCGACTACCCCGCACGATAACGGTGTTGGTCGAATGTCGACTGCCGATGGCAGCAGCAGCAGCAGCGGCACCACAATTACCACTACCGTGTCTGACGAGCAAAATCCGATGACAGTCGTCACCACGAGTGTGATCGAAAACGGCGAACAGAACGGTGTTAGCCAGAGCAGCAGCAGCAGCAACACAAACGGGCTTGAAAGTGTACCTGCAGTGAGTGCAAAGGAAATTCTTGTTGGTGACGTTGGTGAAATTGTGATTTGTGATAATACCATCCAGTCCGTGGAGGACAATATGCGCACATCGAACGGTGGTGGTGGTGCGGTGGTAATGGAGAATCTTTCGGCCAGTATCACATTGCCCATGGTGACGATGGCCGATTATCCACATCCAGTGGCGGAAGAGGAGAACATCCAATCAAATGGTAAACCGTCGTTGGCACCTACGTCCTTTATTGAGGTAACTACAAATGGCACTAGCGACGGCAGCGGATCTAGTAGCAGCAGCAGCAATAACAACAACAACATCGTTCTGGATGGAAACCATTTCCTGCGGATCCTAAAAACTGAGCAGAACCGACTAAAAGCAATGGCTGACGAGGTGGAACAAGAAATCAATCAGTTGAAGGTACGCATAGCAAGAAAGGTGATAGAGTACGGAGTGTACCTTAGTAGGTTTGTGTATTGAGATGCGTCCGGTATTGATAACACGATTACACCTCTTCATGAAAAGTGCTCTCTTCTTCCCCCTTTTTCTATGTCGAAGCTGTCTGTTGTAGATGTTAGTCTATTTTCATTTTCATCTGACAGACAAATGCCGGCTCACTCTCTCAATCCACTTGCACGTTCACGCTTTTCTTCCTTTCCCCTCCTCCGCATTTCCGTCCTTAAAGTGTATGATTTGGCAGCTGATAGTTTTTTTTGTTATTTTAATTTTAGGCCGATGGCGTCGAGTTTAGTGAGGACATAAACGGATACATCCTGGTTGCTGTGGGCAAGGCCCGACTGCTATGTTCGCAAAAAATGAAACAGTTTGAAGGTTAGTAAATCTGGCAATCGCTGCATATATGTGTCATAATGTTTGCTTGTCTAAAGTTCCAAAAACCTTTGTTCAGATCTTTTCACATCGTCACGTGGCGGAATATGAGGTTTTTTTTTCTTTTGGCGAAAACATTATCCAATAGATAAGAAATATTAAACGCGCGATAGTGCTTTACTTACTTTAAGCGGAATGACGCGGGTGTTGACCTTTAGCTATTGATATGATATGATTGTTCACATTGATAAAAAAAACGAAGTAAACTATCTCTTAAACCATATTAAAATAGGATTAAAAACGTGTTTCTTGTAATCATTATCATTACCTTCGACGTTTCAAAAATTGAAATGGTCGATGGTCGACAGCGATTACAGGTTGCATATTTGACTCACGCATAATTCGCACGAAATATTGTCAAAGAATAACAAGAAAGGGAAGCTAAAACAAAACATTCCATTGATCCATAAATAGACGGTCATGAAAGGCGGTGGCCACCATCAAAACAAACGCTCGTGCGTTGATTGTTTGTGTCGTAGAGCTGTACAATCATTTCCTCCTTCATATTTTGTCTTGTCCATTCCGAGAGTTACGCTTTACCTTTTCGCATTAATTAATACAGCCGATGGCGGCAGAGTTTGTTTGTTTCATTTAGCACACCACACACTTAACACAAAAAGATCAATAAAACAAGTATCTTAAACAATCACAAGTAAAAGTTAAAATGAATAGAATAAAAAATCAGGAAAACAACTAACCAGTAGGAAAAAAAACTAATTTTCTTATTTTTTTATTAATGACTTCAATTTTAGATTTATGCTACACGAACCTAAACCAATCGCCGGACGAAAAGTTCCGAACGACCGGTGAAGATTTGAGGGGATTCTGGGACATGGTGATGCTGCAGGTAAACAACGTCGACGCTAGCTTCGCCGAGATTGATTCGTTCCGGAAAAATAGTTGGCGGGTAAGTAAGAGACCGAAATGTACCGGTTGTTTTGGAAATGGATTGCTTTGTGGGAGGGCGAACAGAGTAATTTGCGTTAGACCGAAAAAAAAGTTTCATTTCCGCTCTCTGTCTCCCTCTCTCCCTCGTATCATTATAGAAACCAATCCCTAAGAGTCCCCCGCCAGCACAAGCACGCAATGGCACGGCACCACGTACCAAGCTGGTGAAACGTCCGTACAAAACCGGCACATCGAATGGTGCCGGTTCCACCGTGACAGACGGCAGCAACGGTGTCGAAGCGAAAAAGGCGTCCGCCGCTTTGGCGGCAGCAAAACGTGAAGCACAGCGGAAGCAGCTGATGGAAATGAAGCGCAAGCAAAAGCTGGCCAACAGCCAACAGCAAACAGCGGTGGAAATATTTGCACCGCCAAGCGAGGAGCCAACGCAAAACGGTGATGACAACTGTAGTACGGTTGCCCCTCCGGTAGGGTCCGCATCCACGACACTGGTCGATACGAGTTGATCTCGTGAGACGACAGCAGCAGTACGATTGCTTTAATATTTTTCCATCACTTACAATACCTGAGATAGGCTCATTCGGAAAGGGTACAAAAAAAACGGCCGAAAAGTTGAATTTAAAAGGTTAAGAAAAGAAAAGATGGAAACACATAGAAGGATGGAATAGAAAGGCTCCAATAGAGTGAATTGAAAACGGAATAGAACGAAAGATCGAGATTCGAGATTTGAGAGAAAAAATTGACCACTTGGAGAAAAGACAAGTAATGTTTTGTAAATTAATACACTGGACTGAACCTAATTTTTGACAGTTTTCGTTAAGTCACTGCAACCGGGGCAGGCCTGTGTTCTGCTGCAGATTGTCACGAAAAAACTAAACACCCGTTCATTTGAATTCAAGACTACGTATCGTTTATAGACCATATTCATCATCTCTCTAGAATTTGTCTGCTCACACCACGGGCTGGTACCACTCGGCGGATTGTTTAATATAAAAATTCCATCCCCGAAATGTGCAAGGTTGTTCTTTCGATCGCAAGAGGTGGAAGACATTTTTGAGCATTTTCATTTCTCCCCTCCTCCACCCACTTTGCTTGCAAAGAAGGAAGGGGCAAATATGCCTCAAACAAACTCCAACAGTAGCGCAGTAACTGGACGCAAAACAAAACGAAACTATAGGAATGCACGTGCACACAATGTGATTGTTTTATACATTTTTACGGTCGAATATTATAAAATTATTATTATGCTTGTTATTGTAAGTAACTAGATTTACATGTAAAATGACACGAAATGACTTTTTTTAAACATAAATACGAATTCCTGGACTAATGTATCCTCCCTCCTATCTCGTTCCGAATTTGAACACTCAAGGTCGTTTCCATGACCTGTGCAAAATTTAATGGCAGGCGATGGAATACAAACTGGTGAAATGCATCGATCGCTAAAGTGATTTGTGCTCATAAGACAGTAAAGTAAAATCAAACACGTTCGACTTTGGTGAGCTCGAGCTCGAAAGGGAAGATAAGTTTTATGAAAAGAGCAAAAAAGCAACAAACAAAACACTCTTAAAGACAAGCTCACGTATAAGCTGAACCCGATAGAAGATTAGTAGTAGGTGTACGCGTTATCTGCTCCCTATTGCCGCTCTGTCATACTACGCACGTGTTAACTATCAGTTTTTTTTTAAAGTGACTCATGTTTATTATCAAACCAACACCACAACCCAATATTATATTACGAAAATGTACATGAAGTGAACTAAAAAAACTGCAAACAGCAAATCGAAATGTAAGATGAGAAAGAATCTCTATTTATTAACATAACACGATAATCGAAAATCATTTATCTAGTTCTATTACTGCTGCTCTATTACTATTATTAGGTATCACTATTATTGCTACTGTTCGAAGCGTGTGTGTGTGTCTGTTTCTTATCTTTCTTGTTAGAATTGTGACGAAAGAAATCCGAATCCCGCCAGCACAAGAGTTGCCTTTGCATTTTGCGGCGATGGTGTGATACTGTGAAGAAGAAATGTACAAGATTTTTAATGACACTTTAATTTGAAGCACGCCTGTCTGAAGCGTAGTTGTAGATAATAGATGACTTGATTATTCTTCACTTAAACGCAGAGCGATTACTTTCACGCGAGCTTAAAATGCCTTCGGTTTGCTAACTACTACTACAACTACCATTAGCTGCCCAATCACTTTTTGTAGCGAATTTTCTTTTGCTTAATGTAACGTGTTACCTTGCTGCTGAACATTTTTGTTTGCTTTCATCGCTTTTTTCAGCTAAAAGTGTTGTTAATTACAATTTTTGATATGCAAAACAGGTGTGATAGCAGGTGGGAATAGAAAGAAAAAGAGAAAGAGAGACAGAATTAAGTAGAACACACATTTTTGAAGCATTTGTATTTTTGGTGATTTGGTGGTGCGTAACAAAGGCGAAACGAAAAAAGGAAACCAGTCCGAACACACTAGAAACCAATCCAAAAATGCACACCAACACACACACACACAAACATATTGCATTAGCGAAAATTTATCCACTGAGCGGAGTGCCTTATTAATATCGTTCTTTGACCGAAGGGAAGAAAGCAATTTGATGCGCATTATGATGAGTACAAAACACAAATAATAAAGTATGTGTTTTTGCTCCCCTTTTTCGTTCCAAATCGTGCTATCGTAAGCTTTTTTTTGTATAGATTATTAGCATGAAATGGTTTAAATACTTTTTTGAATTATCACCTTATTTTCTTCCTCGCATTTTTCTAATGGACAGTAATGTGTTTTTTTTTAATCTAAATTTACCCTTTTTCGTTTGCTTTATTTAATACGCATCCAATCATTGTCCCACGTGGGTCGTTAATAGAAAACACTTGCGTAAAGCGTGTATAAGCGACTCAACATATGTTTGATGTGGTGACTCAACAAACGAATATTTAAGAAATCTAGAACAAGAAGGCATACAAAAGCCATTACACATTCAACAATATGGTGTGTAACTGGTCTTCAACACACTATATGTATGTTGCGCCGCATCCCTGGTGTTCCAGCAAAATATATGTATGTTTGAATTGAAATTTGCTGTCAAATCACCTAACAACCAGCGAAAAAGAAGTGCGTTGTGAAGATAAACATCGACAAAAAAAGACACAATTCTACTAAGGTGAGCGTGCAGACGCTCCAAGCATGACAATGATGATGTAGGTAGCCGTGGCGCTTCGAGGCGATTATTTTTCGATTTGCGCAGTTTTTTGCACATTTTACTCAACAGCGCGATTCGCTGCATTTTCAGACGGTCGTAGTCAAGTATTTATGACAAAAGAAAGTAAACCTATTATAATAGTTAAGCAACAGTTAAAAAAAGGTAACGATCAACATTCGAAAGGGTAGGATAAAATAAATTTAGAACAAGCATTATAATGAAATTGTATCGGCATTATAATAGAAATTTGAAAATGAAAACAAAACCACCAATATTACACGAATTAAATCAATAACTTACACACCACGTAAACTTACTAACACGAAATGAAAGCAAGGACACTTTGGAAGAACACACGTATTTTAAACATTACAACAATAAAAAACCACACACATACACACGAACCTTCCATTGGGAGGCAACACGCGTATAGGATTAGGATGCTGCAGCTTTCTAGCTGTGCTTTATAGGATGAAGCGGTGGTGCTCTTGACGCTCCTAGACACTGGAAGGAAACGTAACACGTATTTAAAGTATAAAAATCGGTTCCTTTTTTTTTTGCTTATGTGTAGATGTCAGCAAAACTATAAATGCGTCAAAATCGAATTGATTGGAATAAATCGTTCAAATCGTAAAAAGCGTAACGGAGGCTCTCTTTTGTATGCATAATTTAAAAGTAGCTTTTATTTAGACTTTTTTTATACTTTAATCCTTAAGACTGTACTGTATCTTTTCTAGGCTGAACAAGACTGTCTTACTGGGGACCGTGGTCGACTAATTAAAAACTAACACAGCGCTTTGGCCAGAAAGTCTGAGGATCTCTTTGCACGGACGGCAGGGCTGTGAAATCACAATTGTTGGCGTACAGAGGTGGCGAAATGATCGCATTTAAAAGTGCATCTTCTCGATCTGCACCGTGCTGTGCTTGATGCGGAAATCGTTCCGCGCGATGTGGTCCGCCGTGGCAAGAATCTCCGAAGCGTTCGCCAACGGATCTGGCGAGGGAAATAAGTGTGTTTGAAGTGTGGAGTTAACTTGTTGCTTGATTAATTCACTTACCGATCATAAGATGCGCAGTCATCACATTCCATCCCGTTGAAACGCTCCACACGCGCAGATCGTGCACCGTTTTGACTCCCTCGATGTAGGCCAGCTCGGAAGTGAGTCGCTCAAGTGAAATATCCACGGGTACGGCATCCACCAGAATACGCATCGAATCACGGAAGATTCTTACTGTCGTGACGAGAACGATCAAGGAAAACACAAACGTGCAGATCGGATCGAACGCTTTCAAGTGAGGCTGTGCAATAGAAAAGACGCAACGGTAAGTACATTGAGGACTGGATTCAAGAATGCAATCGACTCTTACCGCAAATTTTATCACTATTGCAGCGACCAGCACGCCAATGCTTTGAATAAAATCACCAATCACGTGAATGATGGCGGCACGAACATTCAGATTACTACTATCATCCTGCACCACATCCGTACACTGCTGCTGCTGGTGCTGATGGGCATGAGAATGATGCTCCGGAGAAGAAACATTCACCCGTTCGCCCCGTTCCTCATCCTCACTGTGGCCCCGAGTAGAAGATTCCGGTTCGGTACTTATTCGCGAGTACGCCAGCTTGCTGGAGCTAATCAGATCGGGCGAATTCAACCCAGCATCGATGCTCATCCGTTGGCGAAGACTTTCCTTGTGCAGCTTTAACCGTGCGTTGGTGAGGATCGTGTCCAAGTTCGGTCGCTGTATGTGATCACCGGTCAGTGCGAACGAATTGTGCCGACTGTTCTGGTGCGAGGAAAGTGGACTCGCCGTCTGCGGGCTGGGTGGATAGTTCGGAATGATGAGTTGCTCAAGCTTGTCACACTTTTTCTCATCGCAGGACTGCGCACGGAGCATTCTTCTCGGTAGCGGCGAGCAGGAGCGGGACAGTGAGAGGCGTGGTGCGATCAGTTGGGGTGTTTTCGATCGTGGCCGGGAACTGTGGCTGTGTCCGTGCGATGAATGGGTGTGCGAATGGCCATGTCCGTGACTGTGCCCGTGTCCATGGCTGTGACTGTGAGGAACTACACTGCAGGAACCGTGTAGAATAAATGCCGTCCTGTGGAAGGGTGTACAAAGGGACAGTAATTAGTATGGAGAGAACATCGTGCAAATGAAATACAGTGAACTACACTTACGCTATATTCATTACGACGCCCAGAATCGCTACAACGATCATCGTATCGGCATCGATTTCGTAGTCACCTTCGATCAGACGATTGGCGGACATTACCACCAGTACGGCGGTCAGTGCCCAGATGCCAAAGATGGATAGTAACGCACCGAGCACCTCCACCCGGCGGTAGCCAAAGGTCATCCGTGCGTCCGCCGGTCGGTTGGAGATCCAGATCGAAATGATCGCTATCACGAAGCTAATGCAATCCGAAAGCAAGTGGGCTGCGTCCGTCATGATGGCTAAACTGCCGGACAGGTAACCTCCAACAAATTCTGCCGTCTACGTATTGAAAGATCGATAAATGAGGCAGTCTCACACTCGTTAGGAGGAAGGCATTCCTTACCATAAACGCTACCGTAAACAGGGTGGCCCACATAAGCTTTCGTTTCTCTGCCTTGCCGTAGGACTCGGTAGACGATTTCGCTGACGGTGTGAAGAGACAGGCGGGATTGGAAAGCTGCAATAAATAGCATAATAAGTATAGACGAGTTTAGTTGGTTTTCAACGAGTATTATTATCCGCTTCCCAGTGGCGCACTTGAGATGATGCTTAGAAATTCCAAAGACACGTGATCAAATAATGACGTACTAATCTTATAAAAAGCCTCCACAACAACCTGTCAGATGCGCTAATTCATCGAGCAAGAATAGTTTTGATGAATTGAGCAAGTTTACGCATTAATCGAACGACACAAACAATTCCATACTTTTGTAGTGCTTGTGGAACCGTTGTCAATTAGCATAGTGACACAGGGCAAAACGCGTGACTTTACACTTCTACAATCGATTCTGTTCAAAGTTTTGTGACAAAATTCCGGACGAAAGCAGATATGTGTGATAGCGCCCTCGCACACGTTATACAGGGCATGGTCAGGGCTCATTGTTGACCTTTTTTTTACATCTTTCCTTTCCATGTGTCCCCTACTCTGACATCTTCTTGATGACGTAGTTTGATCATATTAGCTTCTGATCTACCTGATCTTCTAGACACTTCCAACCCGTAAATTAACCTCCAGGGGCATTGGTTTGACTCGGAGACTCTCTTTTACGTCGCTTCTTTAATGACGGATGGTGAAAGATAGGCGTGATCTTCTGCTGTTACCAACTCCCCCAGACCTGTGTAGGGAAAAAAAGATCGCAATGTGTTCCGCCCGGTGCGGAAATTGGTGATAATTTTGCCACTTTTTCTGTGTGAGGTCGTGGCGGCAGAAGATGTTGAAGCAGCTCGTTTTTATCGTTTTTAGGCCGTTCGTTTGTTTATCAATTTCCAATCAAGGACGT
Organism: Anopheles christyi; assembly: GCA_000349165.1. Classification (NCBI taxonomy): domain Eukaryota; kingdom Metazoa; phylum Arthropoda; class Insecta; order Diptera; family Culicidae; genus Anopheles; species Anopheles christyi. The sequence continues at coordinate 6,494 of KB700704.1, read as the reverse complement.
CACAGAGTAAACTTAAGAAACACGGGACACACTGGGGGCTCTTCGAAAAGTTGCGATTTTTGGAGTTTTTTTTTTTTTTTTTTTTGTGGGATTTTTCTTCCTTTAGATAGGTTGTCCAGTCAAAATACTACTTGAAGAGAGATTATACTCAATTCTTTCAAATGTACTAGAAACCTACGAGCAACGGGTGTTCACCTAAGCCAAATCTCAAGATTTGTTTTGTATTGGGCATATAGAGGTGGCCTGTTGTCAACTTT
>KB700693.1:12348-28782 GCA_000349165.1 Anopheles christyi | reverse complement strand
CTCTCTCTCTCTTTCCCTCTACTGTATGGACGATGGTGGTGATGCTGCCTCATCCAGATGCCGTAAGTAATCTTTCTCGAAATCATTCATCTGCTTGGACTGTTCCTGGTTAAACTGTTGCTTCTTCATCTGGTCGACGCTCAGAAGGAGCTTCTTGTAGTCGGCCAGCACCTCTGTGCGTAGCTTGCGCAGTTGTCGAATTTGCTTCTCGTAGGTGAGACGTTCCTGCCGGGCCGCATCACGTGTTTCCTGTAAAAGAAACAGCACCAGTAAAGAGGAAATATTGTCTTGTATTAGTTGTATTAATTTCTTTTCATAGTGACTACGGTAGCATTGAGATCAGATCGTGGGGTAAAGTATACATATGGTCCAATGAACACTACTATTTTATTTTTATTTATCCATTTATCTCACTTGTGATGTGAGAAAAGAAACAGTTCTTTTGTGCTTGGGGTTTAACAATTAATTATTAGCAATTAAATTTATGCATAAAAATATTCCATTTGATACAAGGGTTTTCAAGAATGTTTGAAAATATTCCCCATTTTTTTTACTTTGTCTCTTTGACTTTAATTTACATGTATCAAGCCAATAGGCTTTGAATTACATTTTTTGGTTTGTTTTGGAGATGCTATAAATGTTTCTTGTTAAAAAATCCCAATATTGATTTTATCTAACGTCACAGAAACATCTTAAAAACGAAAACGAATAAATTTTCGATTGTGAATTTAAAAAAGAAAAACTCTACTTCGTTGGTGTTCAAACACAAAGGCACCATCTTGTGGCTGGACTGGAAATCATAAATAGTTGTCTCAAGCTGTGAGCATTTCAGCTTCTTATGCGTTAAAATTTGCTCTCACAACCAAACAAAAAGTTTCAAGAGCATCTTCCCAATATTCCCCACATGATCATCCGTAACACCAGCTCATCCAGAAGGGAATGTCCAAACGTTACCAACTTCCTTGTACAACGACCACTACCGAGGGCAAACTAGCGATGCTCCAGAAGAAGCCGTCAGCGATCGTCAGCAGACGTAACAAACCGATACCTTTTCCGAATCGTTCGCAATGCTCAGCTTGATGCGCAAACTTTCGACCTCCTCCTGCGCCTTGAACAGCCGCTTCTCCTGCGTCTGGTTGTGGTTGGCCAGGTTGCGTATCTCCGACCGCGCACCATACAGCTCCTTTGCCGAGCCGTTCAGCTGGGCGTCCTTTTCCTGGAAACATCAATCATCTGCGTTTGAATTTGGCTCCAGAAGTCAATGCTCTCTCTCTCTCTCTCTCTCTCTCTCTCTCTATCTTTCTATTATCCCCCCAAAATCCAATCGGCTTACCTTTAGCAGTTTGTCCAGCTCCACGTTTCGCTCCTCGTACTTCCTGACCGTCCGCTCGAGCGCGCCGTTCTTCGTGAGCAGCTGTTCCTTTACCGCTTCGAGCTGCTTCAACCGATCGAGCGCCAAATTAAGATCCTTGACATTCGCCTCGTTCTGCTTCTGGCTCGCTTCCAGCTCGGTTTGAAGGATAGCGACTTTGGATTTGAGAAACCTACCAACGCAAAAAACGTTCAAACGTCATGCGCATTAATCGTACACCCAACGTTGGGCCCCCTGTCAACCTACTTGATCAGTCCCTCCGAGCTGATGTTCTTCTTCTCCAGCACCTTCGGTACGACGTCGGCCATGTTTTTACTGAGATTGCGTGCCGACGCAGCCGATGATACCGATTTGCTTGCGATCAGCATTCCACCGCCTGGACCGGAGCCACCACCACCACCTACACTACCGCTGCCCACCACACGCTGCCCGTTGCTTACCTTCCGCTCGACCGACACGGTCGTGACCTTCACCAGCTGCAGCTGTTGGTTGGTCTTGGTGGTGGTGGTGCTACTATTATTGGCCCGGGTACGCTCTTCCTGTATCGCATCACACCGTATCTCGGTTAGGGTAGTCGTCGTAGAGGCCGGTTCTTGCTCCCGTTCCAGACCAGCGTTGTACGTGTCCTTTTCCCCATCGCGGACCACCGCAAAGATGACGGCTGACGAACGGTCCTCATTTTCAGGCTCCTCATCTGAACCACCCGCAACCCCACCACTAACACCACCACTTTCCTTATCGGTCGTATCGATCGAAGCACCCAGATCGGAGGAGGACGATTCATCTCCCGGTTGGCCAACTGATGGCGGCGGCAGCGGCACATTGTTCTGCTTCTTCATGCCGTGGCGCAAGCGGCGCTTCGTTGTCATCCAGCTGACGTTCTCGTTCAGCTCGAACAGGCCCCGTGACTTGGCGTTTATTTCTTCGTTCAGGCGGAACAGAACGCGTTCGCGCTCGAGTAGCACCGGATCCATGTGCTTTTCTTTCTCGTTCTTGTTACGTTTCTTTACCGGAAAAATAGCGGCACCGACCACCGTCCAAGTAGAACTTTGTGTCACCCTGCGGGAGGCTTCTTCCAAAAAAAAAAAACAAACCAACCGTGCTTAACCAGCTTTCCCAATCTTCCTATAGCTTTTTCACAAACAGTTTCTCTGATTTTCCGTTCCAACGCGTTTCGCTGCAATCGGTGCCCGGCGAGTGAGTGCACGTCAAGGCGCAAAAACGAGCCGAGAGTCGTTGATCGAAGAGGTGGCGTACGCGTTTACAAGCCGTTGCGTTGACAACCACGGCCGGAAAGCCTGCCTGGTTGCTATGGCTTTTTTGTGTAACGATGGTGTCTGTATCGGCAAAAAAAAAATAATAAAGGAACATATTGTTGTTTATGCACGCCAAACAGTCACACAACCGGCGACGACCTGTTGATGGATCGTTCGTACACCGTTGCGTGCCGAGGGTTTGTTGACGTCCGGTACATATTCGGAATGCCAATTGAGGTGGATATGTTCCGAAAATAATGTTGCTCTACCATAGGACGCGTTCCAATTTGCGAAGAAGAGGGCGACTGGGAAATTGTGATAGAACATGCATTGGGGTGAAGGAATACTGTTAAATTTAACAAACACTGCCATGAGTCATTTCTAGAAGACGAGGATTTTAAATAACAAAGCTGATTCAAAATTTTGGTACAAAGCAATAGTTAAAGGTAACATCATTCTGGAGTAAACATTTTCATTTGTTTTTATGATTTTTATTTTTAAATAAGTTTTCTAAGTTCTAAGTAAGTTGGATGTCATAAAGTACCAACGCAACACATTGATCTCTTTGGTTTGTGTGCCATAAAAAAGCCCCAATGTCGACTTTCATGCCAACGTCTTCCAACCTACCTCCGATTGCTTATCAATCGTTATCTGCGGAGCAGCACTTGTCACTGATTGCACCGCAATAGCACATAGAAACGGAGAAGGTGATTTATCATCAATTTAGTTCACAGTTTACAAACGTTCAGCACGTATCGGAGAAAGTGCCATTGTTGGTCGAGTTTGTAGGTGGCCATAAAGATGTGCCGATTATCCAACGCGATCGTTTTGGCGTTGCTTTCGATCGGCTGGCTAACAGCAGCACAGCAGCTCGAGCTGGCAAAGAATTACGTTTGCACGGAGGACTTTTGTGACGTGAGTAACAACGTAAGATAGAGTAAGTGTTTTTATAATTGCTTGTCTCTTTACTTAGAACTACCGTGAAAACAGCGCGTGTGATACACTAAAAACGGCCTGCAAAGTGCAGAATGCAACGCACAATGGTATCATCTTCCCTTCGGCGACGCCCTGCTCCTGCTGCAAGACTTGTGTGGAGAATCTAAAGCCGGGAGATGACTGTTCCGTGGGTGGATTGGGATACCCGGTTCCGGCTGGAATATGTGGCCCCGGGCTATACTGTAAGGTAGCGGATGGTGATGAGCATCCAACCTGTCAACCGAGTGAGTATAGGGCATGGGCTTGGAGTTGTTGGACCATGTTTCACGAAGAGCTCTTCTGAGCAGTGTTGGAATCGAGCAAGTGCTATACTGCGCAGAAACAGTTTGACGATCAACGACAGGCAGGACTCATTGGGCATCTGATGCAGCGGCCAGAGTGTGATGGAGATGGAAGCTTCCTGTCCGTAAAATGCATTCCAGGACAAACGTAAATATTGGAGAATTTGTTTCAATGTGATTTTTATTAACATTTCCCCATTTCTTTCAGATGTTACTGTGTTGATGAGGAGGGTAAGCGAATTTTTGGAGAGGCCGTCCACACTGCAAGCATTCAAATTTCAATGAGATGTGGTAAGAGTACGAAACATAAATCCTCTTCAAGAATTATAACACTCATTTAAATCCTCTACCACATCTCCCTAGAATGCTCTCGTTTGGCGGCAAAGGCACGTACTCTAATCAACTCGCAATATCCCGTGCTGACGTCACGCTGTGACTCGAAAGGCTCATTTGATCAGCTACAGTGCGTGGACGATATGTGTGTTTGCGTCGATATGCACAGCGGTCATCCAACCTCTGACCTTCGCAACGTTACCCGGGGTCTTTCCAGCCTTCCGTGCTGTATGTGACATAATTCTCTTTTAACCCCTCACCGTAAAGTGTGTCCAATTAGTGTTGTCATTATCTTTTCTTACCCAACAGTCGATAAAAGACTGCACGAAAATACGACCTACTTGCGGGACTGCGAGAACGTCAAGATCACCCAAATCTACGACATTATCGAGTACGCCACGGAAGACTACAATGTGCTAGAGTTCGACCGTGACATCTGTCAACCGGATGGGTTTTACGATCGCATTCAGCTACACCCGACCGGTGGCTATATGTACTGTTCGGACAAGGACGGTGCACCGATTGGGGACTACCGGGCGCCAATCAACTCGCGCCTAGCAGTGACCATGAACTGTAGTAAGTCTTGGTTTTGGAGCATTCAAACATGTTTTGTTTTTGCAAACTGCTCTTTTTTTTTTGCATGCAGAGTGTGCTCGTGCTAGAAAGCTACTGATCGATAGCAAAAGTCTGGAGATTCCTGACTGTTGTCCGAATGGGAACTACAAACGGTTGGCGTGTCGGCGAGGTGAATGCTACTGTGTGGACGAGGACGGTGGACAGGTTGGTGTGGAACGGCCGGAAAAGGACAAACAGAAGCTACCGTGCTACAATGAGGGAGATTACTGTCCACTCGATTGAAGGGGACAGGGGCCCAGCTGTTTGTTGAATTTTAATGTGAAAACCTTGGTGCAAGTGTGCATCTTTTTTGACACGTGTCGGTGGTTGGTTACAAACTGGACATACGAAGCAGGCCAATAAATAAGCTTTGCCTAATAGCTGCTGAATGTTGTTGAACCTGTTGCTCGTTAACACATTAATTTGCATGTCAAAATTGCCATCAAAAAGCGGATGCCCACGTCACCTTGATACTTTGTACTTCGAGAACATCTTTACCGCGAAACATTTATTACATTCTAGGGCTCTATCACTCTAATCGCTTATACAATCGAATGGCACGTAAAACAAATAAACAATACAACCTTCAATACAGCAACGATGAGCACAGACACGTTCAACCACCCCTTCCCTTTGATTCTACAGTGCCGTCTCGTTCAAGGGCCGTGCCCAGTCCGGGAAGTACGCAAGCTCCGGATAGATAATGCTGCCCCAGGTCGGAAAGCTGGCCCAGCTGATAAGCAGTGTAAAGATGGACGGTCCAATGCCGGCGACGGCCATATCCTTGATCCGGATGTTGCCCACCCCAGCAACGATCGCGTTTGGTGGCGTACCGACCGGCAGATGAAACGAGAAGCTACACACCATCGCCACCGGAAACATCAGGTACAGGGGATGAATTTCAATTGCGATTGCCTGAAGAACAATAAAAAAACACACACACACACAAAGTCGTCAGGTAAGATTAGAGCTTCGGCTTAAAAACGAATGCGCATTGGAGACCTACCACTTCCGCTAGCACCGGTAGCACCACATTGCAGATGGCCACGTTCGAGGTAAACTCGGTAAGAAATTCACCTACCACGCACAGCACAAAAAGTAGCAGCAGCGGTGGGAGCACCTTCAGCCCGGCCAGCGATTGCCCGAGCAAGGCTGACATGCCGGAAGTGCGACCACCTTCGGCGAGGGCGAACCCACCGCCAAGCAGAAACAGCAAGCTCCAGGGCGTTTTTTGATTAATGAAGCGCCACGTGATAAGACCCGGAGAAGCTTTTTTGGGCAGGCGTCCTAGAGACAAACATGGACAAGAAAAACAACATGGTAACCAAGCAACCAGGGTTTGTCAAGCAGTGAGAGCAAACTGGAAAGCTTCGTGAATGTCAAGCTTGAAAGCTTTTTGCGTGTACACAAAAACCCAATTGCACCGAAGCTTGCATGCAACTTACCACCCCCTTTGTGGAAGAAGGAGAGACAATTCCAGTCGGCGGGCACGATGAACAGCATGATCACGACGAAAATGGCGGGAGTTGCGTCTTTGATTTTGCTACAAAATACAAGACCACGTGGTGTTTTTTGATCAAGCGGAATAAATTTGCGAATAAAAGAAAACTCAAGATCACACTTACACATTGGGTATGAGATCGGCCCATCCCATCATGAAGCCGGGTTCACGAGTAAAGTACAACACGACCGATAGGACGAAAAAGAACGCTACACCTATCTCGTGGGAAGTCATCGGTCCAAGCTCTCGGTACCGATTCTCGATCACACGCTCTGCCACGGCTTCACCCTCCGGTCCAATGTTGGCGACACGGGCATCTTCACTGTTGGGTCTTTTTTCCAAAAAAGCAGAGCTGTTACTTTAACTGATCCTGCCTACCAGCAATAAGATTCAAATTACCTAAACAATCCCATAAAGAGCCACTGCAGCCAAACCCACGTCAGGAAGGTGAACAGCAACATTCCCGGGAAGTTGTAAAACATAAAGGATGGAAAATCAATCCCTGGCGCGTCGGGGAATCGGCTCTCGTAGATACCTTTCAGTGTCAGATTCACGCCGGACCCAACGATCGTTCCAACACCGCCGCACGTGGCCGCATAAGCCGTCCCAATGTAGTAGCACATGGTGATCTTGGTCGGTCGTGGAAGTCTGCAAACACAGTTATCCGAATAAAACACCGATTGAGAAGCAGGTCCAAACTTACAAGGTTGGACACCCGCCACACTTACTCTTCATCCCGTTCCATGCTCGATCCTTCGATCGACTTTGGCTTTTCATTTATTTTGCACAGTCCTTGCTGCGGAGGGTGGAAGGTCAAACGAAACCAGTTAGTGGAGTTCCTGGATTCTAGAGGTTCTCCAGCCACACACACTTACCGCTTCGAGCTCCTCCAGTACGGCCTGTACGATCGGGCACATCATCGCCACGGTAGCCGTGTTGGAGATCCACATCGACACAAACATCGTAACCATGGTCAACCCGAATGTAAGCCGCCGCTGGCTACACCCAACCACGGAGATCACTTTTAGGGCAACGCGCTTGTGAAGGTTACAGTACTCAACTGCCAGCGCCATTACGATACCACCGATGAACATCAGCATCGTGTCCTTCATGTACATCATGCATGTTTTGTTCGTATCCAGGATGCCCATCATTGGGAATAGGACGATCGGTAGCATCGAGGTGATCGGCAGAGGTAAGGCTTCCGTGATCCAAAACACTCCCATCACTATTACGATGTACATGCAACGGAAGGGTGGTGATGTATCGACTAAAAACACAGTGCAGGCTAACAGTGGGACTAGGAGTACTAGCAGTGTCTTCCAGTAGATGCCCATAAACAGGCACATCCGTCGTCCACATCCTTCCGGTAGTTGTGTCCTGTTGTTGAACGCAAAAATACAAAAATACTTTGATCACTCTAGATGCACTTGCACGATCAATGGCGGAGATCTTACAATGGTGGATCCAGCTGTAGTGTCAGCTGTTCCTTTTTCGTCACGATCGTTGCTTCTGTCATCTCTTTTGCTTAACACACTTTAGCTCAATTCACCGCATTCACACAACCAATTGCATCTCACAATTGCACACGATCAATGAAAATGTACCGGAAAACCGGAATGACGCTGTCGGTACGATCCGTACCGGTACGGAGGTGAATCTCGACTGAAGTCCGTTTTATCACACACTGTCCGCCCCAAATCCAAAAGCGGCACACGCGACACACACTTACGCACGCGTTCTCGCGTGAAGGGCACCGGTCGCTGGTTATTCTTATACGATTAACCTGGCCCCAAATGGCGCTACACTACACAGATGTGCACTTCCCCCTTTCCCAAACGGATCGTGCAGTAGGTTAGTGGGGATCGTCACAATTCACTCTAGTTCTGTACACAACAGCAACAAACAACAACAACATCAAAGGGGGAGTTGCTGCATCAAGGCAACCTTTGCGCCAATCTCGCAGCCTCCTTCGATGTCGACGGAAGTGGAATGAATGCGGACCGGGACACTACAAAAGCATCCTTTATGATTGATACGAGCGAATATTGATGGTGGCGTGTGCTTGTTGCCGCTGCTCCCTTCGCTGCCCTTTTTTCTGTTTTGCTTTCCCATTGGCTGTGTGTGTGTGTTTCACGCTGAATTTTGTTCCATTCCTGGACCGATAGCGGAGCAGGAAAGGAAGGGGATGGAGGGCAAGGGTAATGCCACTACAGCTGTTTAAATTTCGAGTACAGCAGGTTGGATGAACAGTTACCTTCTGGGTGTGTGTTTGCGCGCGCTTGTAAAGTAAAGTCTGAATTCACTAGTTGAACCGGAAAACCGGAATTTTTCTTAATAGGCCTTGAGGGTTTTGTGATTTCTGTTTTGTAAATCCATTCTAGCACGTATTCACGTGCTTTTCAATTACAAACCGACAGCCAACAAGCGTGGATTGTGACCGTACTAGGCAACAGTATGAAAAATTAAGAGTGTCTAGTTGAAGTAGGTAAGTAGGGTTTTTTTTGCTCTCTTTTTCTCTCTCACTGTCTCTTTGCTGTACATTGAACGTTGGCATTTGAAACACGCATTATCAATGCTATCAATGGAAATGATCGTTTGTAGCAACGCGTAGCAAACCAGATCTCATTGTCGAGATGGCTCAAGGGGATTCTTATCGACACGCAAACTCACAACAACGCGCCCTAACACGACCTAAATACGAAAAAAAAAACTATTATAAGGTTAAGTGCACACTACCAATGGTCAAGCGTGGATCGTTAGGCGTAACCAATGACCAAGGTGATAAGTTAGGTATGTGATATTAAACGGCATTATCAGATTATAGCATTGGCCTTTTTTTTTTTTGGGGAAATAAATTATCGTTTAATTTCTATTGCAGAGTCGGGGAAACTTTTCAATCTACCCTGCAAGGAATTTACGAAAAAGATCACTGCACTCCAGACAAACTTAATGTTCGCTTGCCTCCTCCTGTCGATTATTTAGACGACAACTCAGTGTCCCGCTTCATTAAATGTGATGCAAGACTTCTTTATCAACGACCAGGCACCGGTTCAATGGCTTCTTTGCGTACAGCGACATGCTACTTGTAGAGCCTTATCCTTGACCCAGCAATTAATTTTATTAGTTAGTAGATCAGTTTTTTGTTGTGTGTGATTCAACTAAGTTCGACCCATCCGGTTGTCGCAGTAAAATGCGTTGTTGATGATGAGTATGCGTCATTGTAGGACGTTGCAGCGGTCAGTGCGTGATAGAGAGCGGTTTTTTGTTGTTTGGTTTGGTTGTTTCGTCTTCGTTTGGAAAATTAAACAGATTTGGAATTAAAAAAAAAACAAACAAGATGATCTCCTAATGGTGATGGTCGATGACGACAACAAAGAGCAATGTTTTGCTGGCAAAGGAAAAGCCTCACGTACGTACATGAGGCATAAGGCGCGAGAATCGATCACGTTGGCAAAGATCGCCAAGACAAAACAGGAAGCACGTTTAAGGCGGGTCATTGGATGGCATTGGTTTCGGGCCGGGCACGTAGCGCCTTAGTAAAACGAGTGATCGCGTGTCGGCCAGGCACGCGTTACCTTCAAACATTTTCGGTGAAGAAACACACACTAGCCAGATAATTCGATAAATATCCCACTCGTTCTGGACCGTTCACTTATTAGACGGTGTTCGTTGAGTTTGAAAAAAGCACGAGTGCGTACATTCACTCTCATGTATGAAAATTAATTCAACTGTGACGTTAGCTTATTAAAAGCGTATTTTGTAGGAATTGCAATACTTTAATCACAAGAAACGTGTTTCCCAGCGAGCAAAAGGAAACGAACAATTCATTATTTATTACAACAATAGTGATTAAAATTCAATTGAAATCACTTACAACGCCTGATCCCATTCTCCTTATCGTACGTCATTGGTTGACAGGTTTTCCGAGCGGCGGGTCGGGAAACTACAATCCTTTCCATATTTACTAAACACTGGCACGTACAACGGCTCGTTTCCTACGCTTTTATATGTTTACAAAACGAAGAAATTTCAATTTGTACCACTGATAGCGGTGATAGCGGTTTGTCCAACAAGCGGATGTTGTTTTTCTCCTCCCCAGCGTGTCTTGTTGCCACATTAGCTGGTAATTTGTTTTCCATTACTTTACTGTTCGCTTGCATTCTATGGTGTTTGTTGGAGTATTATTTATGTGGCACGATTCAACGGAGATAAGGAGGATGTGGAGGGTTTTTTTTCTTATAAGCTGATGTCATAATCCATTAACGCATTAACTCGTCGAAAGGGCTGAAGAAAGTAATCGCCCTTTTTAAAGCATCGTGTGTGATTTATTGCGTACTTACAATGGGGTTGATCACAGTTCATTACAGCCCGAGTGTATGAAAGAGTTGTAACTTGGTTGAAAATTTGTTCTCAATTAGTTTGGACGATCTGTCATTGCTTATTGCGGAAATATTTTATTTTAGCACGAGAAAAAATCTATTTCTTTCATGTTTACTTGTACTTTGTTTTTTCATCTGTATACTTTAGTCAAATTACCTTAACGTAGTTTTAGTTTGTCTTAAACCCGGGCTTAACCTGATCTATAAATCTTCATTAAAAAAAAAACAAAATCAGTCAAAATTGTTCAACATAAAGAAGTTAACAATAGTTAGTTAACAATAATCATATATTTATTTTTTATTCTCTACATTCTACGCCTCTTCTGTTTCATTTTGCATAGTTTGTTTTCGCTTTTTCTTTTGTTTTTGTTCCTAACGGCATACAACAAAAATCCGAAGTTGATATCGCTCTCCCTAATCTCTTCCTCGTCCGACGGCTTAGTTTTTGGGTGCGGTAAGAACTATACAAATATGTTCCCTTTTCAGTCGCTATTACACTAAGTAGCTCATTGTTCGCTCATTACTGCTGCTGTTGCTGCTGCTGCTGCCCTTTGGTCGGAACACACCTTCTTTTTTTATACACACTGGAAGACTTTTACACGAAATGTTTAGTCATCCGGTCCATCGGGCAGCACAGGATTCGATTTCGGTTGCACGTGGACAGGTTTTTTTTTTTTGTGGTAAATCGGTAGTCGCGGATTGCACTACCGAACATTTTAAAATTGATTTAGGAAAGTCGTTATACTTAACCAAAAAACAAAACCGGTGTGTCACAAAGCCTGCTCTAAGTTGAACATAAATACCGTGCAAAAATGCTTTTTAATGGAGCGTTCTGCTGGAGCTTTACAGTACCTGTGGCAGTTAATCCAGTAAATGCATTTCCTCTCTTCTAGCTGTACGTGATTTGCTGGTTTAAAATCAACCTGCTCCAATCAGCTTTGGCAAACCTTTTGGCACATGTTTTGGTACGTATTCTCTAACATAAAATTTGTTTAAAAAAATAGATATATAACGCACACGTACCAAGCCATATACGAATCTGAAGTACTTTACACACAACACTTCGCACAGTCTGCAGTATAAAAAAGTAGAAGAAAGGACGCTTAGCAGAAAAAAAGCCTATTTCACTGTGTCCTCCCTGCGTTCCCTTAATTTAGCGTCGCATTCGTGATGACGGGTCGTGCCCAGTCGGGGAAGGTCGCTAGCTCCGGATAGACGACGGCACCCCACGTTGGGAAGCTGGCCCAGATGACGAGCAGGGTGAATATCGATGGTCCAATACCGGCCACCGCCATGTCCTTGATTGCAATGTTACCAACACCGGCGACGATTGCGTTCGGGGGCGTTCCTACTGGCATGTGGAAGGCAAAGCTGCACGACATTGCTGCCGGGAACATCAGATACAGGGGGTGAATTTCAATCGCGATCGCCTTAAAATTGTTTTTTTTTTAATAAAAAAGAGTTAATTATGTTGATTTAGTTATTTTTCTTGAGAAAACAAGACGTACCATTTCAGCTAGCACGGGCAGGATAACGTTACAGATGGCCACATTGGAGGTGAACTCAGTGAGCGTTTGTGCGGTAAGACACACAACGAAGAGGAGTAGCAGCGGAGGGAGCGTCTTCAAACCAGCCAGTGATTGACCAAGCAGGGCAGACATACCGGAAACGCGACCACCTTCCGCAAGGGCAAAGCCACCGCCGAGCAAGAAGATCAGACTCCACGGTACCTTCTGGTTGATGAATTTCCAGGTGATCAGCCCGGGAGTTGCTTCTGTTGGGAGACGTCCTAGGGTTGAAAAAGATGTCATTAGAATCGAAGACGTTATCCTTTCCACAGCTCATTCATACCTGGATTGCTGCGGCAGAACTTCAGGCAGCGCCAGTTGGCAGGAATCATGAACAGCACTATCACAATGAACATTGCCGGTGTTGCATCCTTGATCTTGCTGGAATGGTAAAGCAACAAATAGGCATCATAAAAATCGATCTTTTTAATCATTCGGCGCTTCTATCACAATTTTCAACCTACACAGTGTTCAGCACGTCCGCCCAACCGGTGATGAATCCTGGCTCACGGGTAAAGAACAGCACTACGGCAACAATAAACAGGAACGCGACACTCTTCTCATGTGACGTCATCGGTCCCAGCTCCTTGTACCGTGTTTCGATGACACGCTTTGCCACCGCTTCACCCTCCTCACCAATATCAGCAGCTTTCGCTTCGGGACTGTTAGGTCTGTGTGTGCGGCAATAAAGAAGAGAGGAAAAACATTCCACTGTCAATCACCACTACGGGCAGGAAGTCACGTGTGTCTCTGCCTTACCTGAACATGCCCATGTACAGCCACTGCAGGTAAACCCAGGTGAGGAACGTGTACAGCAGCATGCCGGGCACGTTGTAGAACATAAACTTCGGGAAATCGATACCGGGTGCAGTCGGGAAGCGACTCTCATAAATACCCTTGAAGGTAAGATTCACACCAGAGCCCACGATCGTACCGCAGCCGCCCAGCGTGGATGCATAGGCAGCGCCTAAGAAGTAGCAGAGGGTCGTTTTCGTTGGCCGAGGGGTTCTGCAAATGAAGGAGAAGGGAATGTTGAGGAATTAGGTTGGGAATTGATTTTTGGTTTTCATTTGGTAACTTACTCATCGTCCACCTTTTCCTTGCCAAGCATGCCTTCCTCTTCGCCCGTTTTCTTCCTGCGTTCATACATCTGACACAGTCCTTGCTGAAAATAGAGATGTTGGGAAATTCGATTAGTTCCTCCGCTAACTACATGCATCGCGTATTGCAACCGACCGATTCCAGCTCCTCCAGAACAGCCTGCATAATCGGGCACATCATCGCAACAGCAGCCGTGTTGGAGATCCACATCGAGACAAACATCGTTACCACAGTCAGACCAAAGTTAAGCCTCCGCTGGCTACAGCCGATCACGGAGATCACCTTCAAAGCGACACGCTTGTGCAAATTACAGTACTCAACCGCCAGCGCAATGATGATACCACCGATAAACATCAGCATCGTTTCCTTCATGTACATCATACAGGTACGATCGGTTTCCAGCACACCGAGCACCGGGAATAGGACGATCGGTAGCATAGATGTGACCGGCAGCGGTAGTGCTTCCGTCACCCAGTACAGTGACATCGTTAGCACCACAAACATGCATCGGTAGGCGGGCGTTGTGTCGATCAGGAACACTAGCGAGGCAATCATCGGCGCAACGATCACTACCATCGAGCGCCAGTACGCACCGATGTACTTCATCGTGCGACGGCAGCAACCAACACGTGGCGCTGCCACCGACTCCCTGGGAGGAAAAGGAGAAAGTCCAAAATTAATCAACCTTCGATTGAGTTCAATTGGTTTGGCCATACTTACATCGCTACAGCCACTTCCAGGTCGCGTTCCTTCTGGTCGGCCATCTTGCTGTTCGGTGGAAAGCCTAGCTGACCATATGATTTAAAAGTGGTTCTTGCTCAATCGCACTCTCTCTCCCCCTCTCTCTCTCTGTCTGTGGAAGAATTTTGAAGCAAAAACAGGGTAAAACAAAATCATTGTTGAAAGCAATCATTAAACTGGCGTCCGAAAAACGCGCCTGGAATGCACGTGCAAGGGAACGACCCAACATGTACACTCTAATTATGGGTAGAATTGTAATGAACGTGAGTGAGCCCTATCGTGGCCCTTAGAGCACGACAGCATCGAAGGGTTTTCGGGGTTCGATAATCGTTGGCAGGACGTTGCCCTTTTTAAGGTGGCGTGTTTTTTCCCTTCGCTGTGGAACGTTCTGTTCTTGCCGTCCGGTAAAAAATAAAAACTCGTATCGCAAGACCGATCCAAAAGGTTATCAGTGCAGGCCAATTTACATTCCTGCCGCAATGCCGTTTTCAAGTTGCCAAACGGTGTGCTAGCACACCGGATCACCACTCCAGGAATTCGTCTCCAAGGTTCGATCGAAGTCGTTTTGAGATGGGGAGTAGGACACAACTAAAAAAACAAGTTTTGTTATTTGAAGCACTCTAGCATGACGCCTTTCGTCATTACGTCTACAGTTGCAGCAACTGACGACAAGTGTAGTATGTTTATTACGGCTATTTACAAACGGGCCAATGAATCAGACCGGCTCGGAGTTCGCCCCGAGTTGCTCGAGAACACGTTCTACAGCATCGCAACGCAATTTAATGCCGAGCCGTACTTTGTACATTCCCTGCTCATCGATCGTACATGCTGATGATCGCGGAAGTCTCTGTAATATAGTGTACTGCCAACTGGTAAAGTAAAAACAACATTCTGGAAACTATTTTGACGCACGCGTCACAACGTGTGGAGTAATCTAAATTCATTTGAGGGACTTGGTACACTGGCTTGTAAATAGGTCTGCCTTGTCGATAAGAGACATGCTCGTTATCGTGAACAACACAACTAAGAGGGGATTTAAAAAAGGGCGTAAAGTAACAATGCTGGAACTGCAGCAACGTTCCAACTTTTTTTGCACCATTTACTTTTGAAGCTTTGAAAAAGTTTTAAAGAGGTACCGCGTTGGATACGACACTGAACTTGACCGTAACCCATCTGGCGAGGGGTCTTAAAACCAGTTTCGACTTGGTGCCACCAGTTGACAACAGGCTGTTTGTGCGTCGCTTATTTGCATGGTAATGAAATCCACGCGCTACAGCCCCCAAGAATCCCGTTGGGCATCGGTTGGAAGAGATTGCAGCAAAAAACAAAAATACTCTGTAAAACAAGTTTTCGACGGGCCAAAGGATCACTAACTTCTTTTGGGAACAGAAATCGAAAGTTAGATTGGTGGCGTTACTTCACAGGTTTCTTTCATTTTCGTTTCATATTCGCTGCGCATACACACGAGATAAAACGACTTTTTTTATGGACGTTTGGGTCTGTTCAATACATGAAGTTTGACCTATGGGTCCTAAGGTACACCTCTCTAATCACGGCATTATTTACGAGCATTTAAATAAACGTCAGCGGCGAAACTGGAATGTGTGCTTCTACAAAACGTTCTCGTTATTGCCGTTTCCAAGACGACTGATAAGCCCCACGCTATCAGGCTTACAATGGCGGTGGACCCCCATGCGCGGTAGTATTGGTCCTGGAACTAGGAACGCCAACAGTAAAACTGTTGATTAAAGCTGCGTAATTTCAACACCTTCCAAGTGGAAATGTTTCATCAGAATTCGTGGTGAAGATGACATAAGGATCATTCAGTTTTTTTTTATTCTCCTGGAGGCTTGTTCCTTTGTACCGGTTTATCGGATGTGTTTGCTTTTACTAGCTTGACTTAAGTCTGGCTCAAGTGTGCAAAAGATTAGCGGGTACATTGATAAAGCGTGATTAAAAACTGAGCTAAGGCTGCAGGAATCATCACACACCGCGCGTGCTTTCATCGTTTCGATAAGAAACAAACAGACAACAAATTATCTAAAGCATGTTTGAAATGTTGATATTCTTTTTTTTCGCATAAATTCGGTGGTTTTGCGATCGAAAATAAGCCCGATTATCCAACACTTTCCGCTGGACATTGCCCTCTTCTAGAAGGGTCATGGTGCATCTTTTCGTCGGTGGATCAATACTATGATCCTCCTATATTATGCACGTCAATTCGCAGACTTCTACAAGCGCGATCGTACAAGCAAGTGATCTCGTTTTTCGATACTATATCACCACCA
>KB700693.1:0-10768 GCA_000349165.1 Anopheles christyi | reverse complement strand
TGTTTGCTTTTACTAGCTTGACTTAAGTCTGGCTCAAGTGTGCAAAAGATTAGCGGGTACATTGATAAAGCGTGATTAAAAACTGAGCTAAGGCTGCAGGAATCATCACACACCGCGCGTGCTTTCATCGTTTCGATAAGAAACAAACAGACAACAAATTATCTAAAGCATGTTTGAAATGTTGATATTCTTTTTTTTCGCATAAATTCGGTGGTTTTGCGATCGAAAATAAGCCCGATTATCCAACACTTTCCGCTGGACATTGCCCTCTTCTAGAAGGGTCATGGTGCATCTTTTCGTCGGTGGATCAATACTATGATCCTCCTATATTATGCACGTCAATTCGCAGACTTCTACAAGCGCGATCGTACAAGCAAGTGATCTCGTTTTTCGATACTATATCACCACCACCACCACCACAGTCAATCTCACCCGGGAGCGATATTATTGTTGAATGTTTAGCGTGCAAAATAATGCTCTAAAAATATTCATCCTTCTCATGGCCATCGGGGCAAGGCGAAAAGATCATTCCCCTTGCGGTGGTGGAAAACAAGGTCTCGAGAGAGGGCTGGCGCTCGGACACTGCAAATTGACGTCAATTTTACTCCATCATCAGCAGGATGCCGTACACGTACGGAAAATCGATTCTTCCTACACTCTCCCCACCTTTTAGGCCTTCATTGCCGTACCAAAGGTCACCTGAAACGGTTTACGCAACACAGAATCGGGTGTTCGGTCGCGGCTGACCGATTGCGATTTGACACCCAAAAAATAGACTAAACAGCCTTTAAATCAGTTCGAGGTTTTGGTCGTTTGTCAAAACTCTTCCCTGGCCATAATACACGGGAATCAGTGGCAGCACAAAAACCGGTAACGGCAACACGACACACGGACGCGGACAGCGCCAGTGCGTCCTTGCGGTGTGAATCCCGAGAACTGACATCTGACACGGTACGGCATGCCGCATTGGAAGCCGCGTGTGTTGGGTCCGATGTCTAATTTTAGGTCCGTTTTGGTTTGGACAGTTGAAACTTATCTCTTCCCTGCCCAGACTGCGGTATGATGCGGAAGGGCCGGTCAACTCATTCATTGCGCCATCTCGCTGATGCGCGTCAATAATCACGTGTGGAGATGAACTTGCGGTGCTATAGGTGTTGGGTGCCGTTTTAACGTTGCGTCATCGCGCAATGTAGGCGTTGTGCTTGGTGAGTCGACTTTGGTTCTACATTTTTCTCCACGTTAGTTTAAATCTTTACCAAAGACAGGCCCCGCACTGCACTGATCAGTTTGTCATGCCTTTTTTTTGTGACGAGACAAAGCAAACAAGGGAAATCATGCGGTGGGGTATGGAGTTATATTTCGCTTAGTTAGCGAGTCGTTTTCCAGCCAGCGCTCGAAGGTATGCGCATAAATCGAAATACGAATCGTGACGAGAACCTGCGGGTGATACGTGATCGAGTGCAGGTACACCGTTTCGTCCGTTTTCGCAATGTTGCGTCTCTTTTGTACGTTGTGATGAATTCATGAACTGAAGAGCCATGAAGCGAGTAAGGGTACCGCTGTTCGTCTTTATTTTCTGTATTATAAACAAAGAACAAACAGTAACATTCTGAACCGCAGACGAGAAACAGACAGACGGTAATAAAAGAGAAAGAACATAGCATAATATCAAACAGGTTCTGCTGGAATCCACCAGAGAAGCATGTTTTTTTCGAAAGACTCTAAAGAAAGAGCGCAAGTTGGTCGCTAAACCATTGCTTTTCTCTTTTTTGTTGTTGGTAAGCTAGTTCCTGCTTATCGAAATTCGTTACGATACGTGTTTGAGCAGTTCCACCAACTATGAATACAGCCCGAGATAACAAAACCCCAAGCTAAAAAAACCGAAACGAGAACACCCCGTGTGTACCTTAATATTTGAACAGATGGAGTGACCTTTTAGTTCCCGGGTTACCTTCCTTTTTTTTGGTGGGGGTAAAGTTGCATCGATCATTATATGCGCTAAAGTTGTCTTTGATGTCTAGAATTATGTTTTTTTTTGTGAATATAATAATTCACACTCAATTAAAGTTAATATAGAAAGAAGACACTAGATACAACAATTTCCATCCAATAGCCCCCAACAAGATCATCGCTGGATCGTATCTCTATTGCACCCCACTTAGTGTGCGGGTGTCGATAGAAACGGTAAACAAAATCCAGTCTGTTTGCGTAAGAATAGGAAAAACAAAGCAATGTACTGTGTTGCGTTCAAAAAATGAGCCCTGGCCGTGAAGTTTCTGAAAAACACAAAAAAGTGTGCTTTTTCTACACTTTCCTATCGCACCAAACTAGCCGTGATAAACGGTGCACACACTGTCGACCATACTGTGATCAGATTTCGGCCCCGAAACTTCCCTCCTCCTACTGCCCCCAAACCCCCTTCGCGCAATAAATCGATCGAGTCTAATTATCGATGGCGCGAAATGTTCGTGACCGGGTCATCATTGGAGCACACACACAAAAAAAACTATATGACCGTCTCGCACCAGCTCGTGCACGCAATCGTAACGCTGCCCGTAACGCTTACATAACGCAGCTAACGGTAGAAGCTGATGGTTGATGCAGTGGCAGGCCAGCAGCACAACACACCCAATAAATAAATGTGATGGTATTTTTCTGTTTGTACTCTATAGCAACATGAGCACCCTCCACCTTCCCAGCAACACACACCAAGCAGGCAGCGATGTTCGACGCTGATGAACTTTTTGCCACACAGTTCACAAGAGATCAACACTGTTGGCCTGCGTACGAGGAGACCGATTCCGCGCTATCAAATTCTTGCCACTCAATTCCGCGCTTTTGCTCGGTCACTGATAACAACGGGGTAGTGTTTCGCCACCGAATCGATGTTGTTCGAGAAATGGCTCGCGCTGGTAGAGTTTCCGTCCTCTTTGTTCTTCTTTACATTGGACTGCACATGAAATGCAGTTTTGTTGGATTGCCCATTAATCGTTCGGACCGCGTTACACTGTAAACATTGAAACGGTTTAATCGGCGTTAATTGCCTTCCCGAGTTTTAACGCTGGACCGAGCGTCACCACATCAGTAGATGCATTCTCATGTTGCTAGATCTGTCACACGATCGTCTCGCCTGAGAGGCCGGTGGGCTTTAAAAACCATTCTCCTGCTTTTCACACCATTTATTGTGCGTCTCTGTCTTGTTGCTGTAACACAAGATCTTACTTTCTCTCTCTATTTCTCCATGGCCCTTCCGTGCACAGCACGATCAAGCGTATGGAACGTCACGGATTCTTGAGAACCCCGACGAAACCACTCATATGTACATCTTTCCACATATGAGATCACACACGGCTTTTGGGGAGAACAAGGGCCGGACGAAGATATTTTTATCCTGCCTCATGATGAAGCTATTTTTACCATCCCCTTTTTCTCCGTTCTCGCCGCTAAGAACACGAGAAATGCACAGAGACTCACGCACACGCACAAAAAAGAAGCACACTATCACAAAAAGGAAGTTTTTCGATATCATGATGGATTCTTCGTCTGCCCCAAAGCTGGTAAAAAATTGAGAACTCCATCTTAATGACTCTTCCTATATGAAGCATTCAGTATATTCAATACGCACGCATCTGGTTTGTTTTTCCACATATGCACAAGAACGGAAAGCATTGGTAAGAACAGCGCACACACATGTGTGTACACTAATGTAAATTACAACACATTCATGCAGCCAAACGACAAACTTTCAAACAAGACTGTAAATTCCTTGCACAGACCGCATAATAACACAGTTCCTCTACAGTGACACCCTCCCCTACTGGATCTGAGGGGTTCCCCGGGAACCCTTTTTCTCACAGCCCTGTTGCTAGCAATTGCACGTTACACGACTCCAAATGCAACTGTAGCATTTTTTGCTTCAAACCACTAACCACCACCCTTACCGAAGTTACGCGCCGCTGCACACTCTCACGCGACGGAACCGGGCAGAGCGACCGTACCGCCGATGCGTTCAGATCGGAATGAGCAGAGTACGAGCCGGCCCGCGTGCTTGCACTGGCTGTTGTTACTGTGTTGTACCTTTTACCGGTACTGTAGGGAAAGGAAGGAGAGAGCGAATGGTTTGCGGAGAGCGCCCGACAACCGCCCGATAAGGAGCTGCAGTTTTGGAGCGTTATTTTGATCGTATCAGAGAATCGACTTTTTGGATCGGAGAGTGATGAAGAGGAGGGAAAGAGAGAGAATAGGTTAAAGAGCAGTAATAAGATAAAATGTATGGCAAGGTCGTGTAGCATGCTATACAAATTATACACCAAAACCAATGTTTTGATTACGTTTTGGCTAAAGACAGACACAACTGCTTGCATATCTAAAATATTGGAATGTATATTGCATCTTATCGGGAATCCCAGCCTACCATGTTAGGATTGTATTCTAATGCTCTACAACCTAGTTACATTGTAAAAGATACTTCAAAAGTGTCAACATTGGTCCTTAAATGTTTTTCTGATTTTGAAAGTTAGATCTCTCTACCTAGGCTCTTAAGTCACAGGTAGGTTCTCGAGTCGCAAAATGGTTTGAGTACATTAATAATGACTTAAACAACTACTTAAGAGAGAATGAAGATGTTCTGTCAAACTTTTTTTTTAGTTAGTTTGTTATTACATTTGTTATTACAGGGGTAGTGCCGTGGTCTAATGCATAGATGAGACTGACAAAAAATCTTTGGTTTGAATTTTTGCTTTAAATACTTGTATATACCAAGACTCCAGAAGATGGTTAAAATCATGTATACATACAGTTATTCTAAAGACATTAGAAAAAAACAACCTCAAATTAAAAGCAAAAAGCATAAGCTAGAAACGCACAGAACAGAGACGGAAGAAGCCATCAAGTGATTGCCACTCTCATCATGTTCTCTTCTTGCTTCATTCCTTATCCGACGTTCGTTGCCTGGGTAGCCGTTTGATTCCATTTTTTATGGTACTCGCTCACTATGGTCCAGCAATGGAAATATTGATTTTAGTGTAGAGTTTATATGAAAATCTTATGCTCAGGAAATCTCACAATCCTGGTAGTTGAGTTAATGTTCTCTAAGCATGATTTTATAAAAGCGCGTATTTTCCAAGAACTTTAGAATAATTTTCACGAAAATAGAACAAGTAGCTTAAAATAAACAAAAAGCAACGATTGCATGGATATGATGAAAGCGACAAAAATCGTAACGAAATTCAAACACGCTACCTGAGGAGTGATGCAATTTCAGGTTTCTGTTTTTTGCTAGTTTTTTTTGTGGTCTTGCTGCATGCACCAGCTTCAAAAAGAGTTTTAAGTTACAAAAAATTGTTTTACTACTCAAAAACTTATTTTCATTTTGTTTGAAAATAACAAATTTTACTCAACAAAAATGTTTTTAAACAAAACAATAAAAACAATATTGTGAAATCAATTTTTAAAAGAATCAACGTTAGATCAAGTAAAACACTTACCACAATTTTTTTTTTGTATCTCCTGATTTGTTTAATCTCTCTCGAACATGAGCAAACCGCTTACAATCCAGAGACTCTTCCTTCTACCACCAAAAACAGGGGAAAGAAAGTGTAATAAAAGCCGGCCGTCCCGTGTTAATGGCTTTACTTCAAATTACAGCCAGGTATAATACGGTGTGCACCTTTCCAAAGCAAATTGTCCGACCATTTACCACCAACCAATACACTCGACCGTCGACGTAAAACTGACCCTTGCTCTTCTACAAGCACCCCGGGTGTGTTTGGATTCCAGCGCCTAACGATACGGAACCGGCCTAGAGCGTCGGCATAGCGCGAGGTCCGTACCATGTGCTCGTCCTTTCTCCCTCTATCTTCGAATCGAATCCCGGTCCGGTGCACTAGGCATACCCTATTTACCCCAAACCCAGAACTGTTGCATGCAGCGCTAATGATAATTCCATACATTTTGATATGTTGGGACGACCTTCACTAGGGCTAGCTTTTCACCCCTTTCCTCCGAGATGGGTGGTTGCGGTGATGGTGTTTTTTTATGTGGGTTCTTTATGCGATCCTATTCAAAGGGATGAATAATGGTTACAACCCAATGACTTTCTCTCTTCCCCTTCCCTCTAGGATGATGGTTTGATTGATAGGGAACACCTCATCAGAGTTGGATCTTTTTTTTTCCTTCTTCTGGTGAGTGAATTTGAGGAAGGAAACAGAACCGCGTAATGCCGACTTGTAGCGTGTTATCGGTGACTAGGCATCACAAAAGGAAACACAGAGAGAGAGAGAAAATAATCCTCACAAAACTCGGTGTCACATTCGTAAATATTGATTGATTCATTGTGTCAGGTGCTGCTTCCTGAAGACGCCGTTTTTTTTTGCTGACCGCAAAGGACATCATTTGTCTTTCTATTTTTATGCTTCCGCTTTTCCGTTAAAATCTGCTCTCATAGTAGCATAGTGAACGGTGGTCAGCTACGCCGAACCACCCAACCAAACCATCATTATTGCCACCCTTTGCGTGACACGCCGATGTCCTAAATTATTAACTTCCCTATTCCAAACAGGGGGCTGGCACGAAAATAATTACGAATGTCTTCTCGATCGATTTTCAACTCCGATAGCAGGAACTGGAAACATTTGGAACGTTCCCAGCGTTTCCGCTGCCAGGTTTGCCGCTAGTTAAACAACACGCGGCTGAGTAAAAAATCGAACAACTTTGACCTTTAAAATGTTTCGTCGCTGTTTTTTTTTTTTCCTTTCTACAGAATTACTTAACAGAACCATTAAAGCTTGCCTTCGGCACGGTAACGTCTGTTTTAACACTTTAGCTTGAAAGCATCATAATAGGATACTGTTTTAAAATGTTGTCAAATGATGCTCTTTTCACTCATGCTTAACGGTGCCCGCATACGGCGCAACCGGTTGAAATCCCCTTTCGAGGGACATCTTCAGTGGGTGTAATTAATTGAATAAATTCTAGCCCTAATTGCATTCGCGCCGGTATGCGTACACACAAGAACTCGTGCGCTGGGGATGTTGGCGGGAATTGTTTTGGGATTTCGCATTACGCACAGCGACGGGCTGAGAGGCTGCAAAGAAATTGGTATAAAAGATGTACCGACAGCGAACAGTGGCATCAGTCATCTGCCTGCATTCCAATCCATTACACAGGACATCTAACAAGCCTGTCATCAGTCATCTGCCTGCATTCCAATCCATTACACAGGACATCTAACAAGCCTTACGAGTCTTTTACAGCTAAAACCCGGCACACCAAACAAACATCTTCAGTACAATGGCCTCCTTCAAAGTGCTCGGTAGCTTTATCGTCGTCCTGCTGGTCGTGCTTGCCCTGAGCGGTCATGCCGAGGCTGGCTACCGGAAACCACCCTTCAACGGTAGCATCTTTGGCAAGCGCAATGGAAACTCTGTCGGTAAGTACTAGTTTTCTCTTTCAATAATCCATCTCTTAGGTTCTAATATGATTTTTTGTTTTCTTGCGAAACTCATAGACTACGAAGGAAATGCTAAGGTCCTGTCGACCATGTGTGAAATAGCGGCCGAAGCCTGCCAGAGCTGGTTTACGCAAGAGCAAAAGTAAACAGCCTCGCTATTGCCTTCCTTTCCAACCGACAGAAGACAGACCGCGCCGGATAATTTAATGTGCTTCACAGACTACATTCAACATAACACGCTACAACGATTTGGATGCACGGCCTCGTATGAGAGTCGAAAGAGGATTTAAAAACAACAGCAAACAAAAAACAAAACAGTTAGTGCCAAGCAGAGTAAGGATGAGATAGGCTGGTCTCATGTAAACGTTCTATTCCGGAATTAAATGTTTTGTGCTACCTAAGCAGTAAAATAACAACCATCGTGGTTTATTCTTTACGCTCTTGATGAGGTGTATCGGCTGGAAAGAAATATTTCTTCGTGATCTTTCGCGCTCAAATATAAATCTTTTATTTCATATCACAAT
The DNA here is from genome assembly GCA_000349165.1 of Anopheles christyi. NCBI lineage: Eukaryota > Metazoa > Arthropoda > Insecta > Diptera > Culicidae > Anopheles > Anopheles christyi. Next base: position 2,794 of record KB700693.1, on the reverse strand, counting down.
AAAATATAACAGCAAAATACCAATTAGAAATGTGTGAAGGAGACGGGGCAGGAGTCCCTCTGTGAAAAGGATAGCTTCAAAACATTTCATGCTCTTTCGTTCTCTTCGTTTGCGGGTTGAACCAAGTGTAAACTTTACTTACTTAAAAGGGAAGATTAATTGATTATTTAGGCTATTACAACGAGACGAGGTTTGAATTTTCTTACTTTTTTCTGTTTAATTCAGTACGTCGCTTTCGCTCGATAGAAAGGAACAGAGGATATACATGCAAGCCGTACACCAATCCATGCTGAACTTAGAGGCAGTACTGTTCTCAACATTCTTCCTTTTAATTGACTAAAAATCTCATTCTCCAGTACGGTTGGAATTTGCTATATAGCACATAAACCGGTTGACTTTCTGTACAGCATGGCTGGTTCTTCTAGATCGCGTAAATAAATCTAGCGTTCGCACTTAGTTCGCCCATACTTTAGGCGGCAAACAGCGAATGGAAACACAGATGATCCAATCGGATAAAACATAGTAAAAACTAGCCTACATTCGAATGACTTTTGAAGTGATGTGCGAAGAGAGGTGCGATGCGATGCCCACCACATTGTCTCGTTCCGCTCTAGGCGGTGGACTCAGAGCCACCAGGCACTTTTCCTTGCTTGCGCAGTTCAGCGACGTACTTGCGAAGGTAGGTCATGTAGTCTTGCATTAGCGTTGTGTAGGCCTGGGAAAGAAATGGAAGTGAAGAGGGAAACGTTTTCATGAGACTTTCGCCCTGCGGCTGAAAGGTGATGAGTTATACTTACAGTGTCTAGCACGTAGCGCGGGATGTAGCCCTTCAGATCCAAACACAGCAGCCACTCGAAGATGCAGTGATCCTTTTGATTGGCAAGTTCTCGCATCGCCCAACAGGACACTTTGTTTTCTCCTCTAAAAATAGATTGCAAATTGTGAAATTAAGCATTTTCTTCCCTCTTCTTCTAGAAGGCATAAAACCGGCAACCGTACCTTATGAATTTGGTATTTTGTGGTGCACCGGGATAGTCGATACTGATTGCCGCACTCACGTAAACGTTACCTCCCTTCGCCGTGGATTCGGCATCGTCCCGTATCGTACGTTTCTTTTTCGTTTCTCGTTTCACGTTATCTATCAAAGTCGGTTTTTTCGTCTCCTGATCGTCCGTGAGTGCATCGGAAAATACATCCTCATTCTCATCGGAGACAGCACCACCCGCGCCGGCAGCGAAATCCTGTGCGCCCAAACTTTTGCTCAGCGTTTTAAATGCAGTCTTATCTTTCTGTTCAACCTCAGCAGTAACAGATTTGTCGGTCTTCAGCTCGCCATGCGATTGACTAATGTGTGGTACGGATTTTGACGATGGAATCCGACCCGAAACGTCACCCTTTCCCATACTGCCAATCGACGATTCGTCCTCACTTTCGTCACTTTGCTCGACCGAACCATTGCCTTCGCACTCTTCCGTCACGGGGGACAGATTGATTAGCGGGTTGGGTAGGATGTCGACACCCTCGATCACTCGCCCATCGCGACACAGATGCCAGCAGCGAAGGTTTACGAAATCACGACACTTGACCACACCGCCACCACCACCGATCGTGGCCTGATAGGAAATGTCCGTGTGACTGTCGATTTTCTGCAAAAATAGAATTGTATTCAAATAAAATAAAATACACATTACATTCAAGGCACCACATGAAAAGCTTACCCGAATAATCTTCGATTCCAACAGCGTTGGATTCCACTTCGGTACGTCCTCAATCTTGTAGAACAGCTCCTGCAGCAACTTCCGGGCTGGGTAGTGAATCTTCGCCGTCAGCTTGTAAATTTTGCCAATTTTATCCTGCTGGCAGCTTTGTATTGTGTCACCTTTGGCGGTAACCTTTTCAATCTTCCAACCGTCGGATTCGAGTAGCGCGTACGCTTTCCGTACACACTCTGTGCCCATCTTTTTAAACTCTTCGTCCTGCATAGTGATACAACAATTCACACAAAATTGAACAAAAAGAAGTCAATTCACTGTAATTCATAAGCTTTGCAAGATTTACACGTTCTGAACATCTCATTCAACATCCGATCAACCGTAACACCTCGAATGAACTGATCTCCATCGATCTGCATTCTACAGCCATTGGATGGGTTTTATATGTCCGAAGGGGAAGACTAAATTTGAATAAAATATGCCGATACAGATTTCTAGAACTTCTCCCGTCAATCGTAACAAGAACTGAATGTTTTGTAGATCTCGATCTGAATTGTCGATGCAATCGAAGACCTGGACCCAAAATCTTTTCAAGGTCAACCGCGACACCTCCTCCGATTGAGTAAACACATGTTTTACATTTTTACCTCCACCAGCGTATGAAGTGTACCGAGAAAGTTACAGAGAACCGCGGTTTCGAGCACGATCGGTGAAGATCGGTCCACAACACCGCTGATTTCGTGTTGCTTTCGTTTTTGGAAAATATTCACAAGGAAATTCTTCATCTTAAGCGATAGGTCCGATTCGTTCGGGTTTACTTGGCTTACTGATCGGTTGATCTAGAGAAGAAGTAATGCATTAGGATTGCCGATCAAGCCTTGCTTTGTAAGACGATTGAACTATCAATGGGAAACTTTTCCTTTCTCTCTCTCTCTCTCTCTCTCTCTCTCTCTCTCTCTCTCTCTCTCTCTTCTCAATATGTTAATTGAATCATGGTAATTAAAATATGTCAACACATCGTTGATCTTTGGCTGCATCACGGCTAATAAACTACCATTGGTGACCATGTTTTACCTGTTCGT
>KB700682.1:0-25001 GCA_000349165.1 Anopheles christyi | reverse complement strand
CTTGTGCACGTCATTGACGGGCTCGGTTTAGTGTCAACTAACACATATACACGGTGCATTCTGTACAAGAGGCCCGGAAGCTACGCCCTTATAAGTATGGCGCAAAAAAAAAAACGATACACTTCCTGCGAGGTAGAACGACTGTAGAGAGGAAAGGGGTGGTAGGAACTCTCTTGACGAGCCATCGAGCGATTGTTTGTGTGCGGTTTTTGCCTGATGTCACCTTCTGTATGAGAGAGGGCACAACTTTTACCATTCCCAGTGGCTCCCTTTTGCTGTTTTGGGTGGTATGGGAAGTTGTAAACACCTCCTTTTCCCCACCCATTTGCGGCATGGTTATGTTTCGTTGTTGTTATTGTCGATTGCCATTCATTTCCTGCTACGGTTGCCGTGAAAAGTGGGGAATTTTGAAGAGAAAGTCAGTGTGGCGGGAAATTGTTTGCGTCATTGGTGAAAATTTTATTGCAATCAAAGCCCCTCTCCGGTAATGAAGTGCAGGAAGTTCGAACGATTCGCACTGTTGGCGAGTTTGAAGCACAGCGTATGTATAATTAGAACAGTGTATTTGTGCTGTTTGCCGTCGTTGTTGTGCGAAAGGAAAGTTTGTTTCAATACGTAATGAATCGAGCACATAGCGGGTGGAATACGAGCGCAAGGATAAATTAATGTCGAAATAGCATAACAGCGATGGTTCGACCGATGTGTTACGTTGCCGAAAGGAAGTATACCTTGTGTCTGTGAGGTACTGAAATAAATTGTATTTTGAGTCATTGCTGCTTGATGACATTAAAATAATGATCTGTGCTAATATCAGTTAACTGTTTATTGTAAACTACTGAACCCTCATAAACTACAGAATATCAGGCAATTTAATTAAATTTGAATTATGATTGAAATTAACTTCATTTCATAAATCACACAAACAGAGATGATAACTCATTTCTTAAGAAGTTACACTTCCTTAGAAATCTATTTTTGAACAAAATCGTGCACAACCGTTTGCAACAAAGCACCAAAACAACCAGAGCAAACTAGGATGAATGGAAAAACGTTTCTAGAACTACCGTACAAGTGTCCCGGCTAGGTGCAAACGCGTTTCGTCTCTTATGCAATGTTTTTAGCTGTGTATCGCGTGGTTTCGTTATGAGCTTGCTGGCCCCGGTGTGCTGCGTCTCGCCGACACGCATAAGCAGTTAGAGGACAAATATCTGAAACCAACAACCTCGGCCAAAAACACGTTCGTAATGAGTTGAGAGGGATCATCGTCAAGGGAAAAATGGGATCGAGGAGTGAACAATGATATAATAGTTACATTCCATTTTTACGCATTCAGCATGTACGAAAACTGTGCGGAAAGATCAGTGGAATGTAAGAAAGGATGTTTGACATCCTGTTTTTAGAAAAAATGCAAAATCGTAGGTTGCTTGTATCACTTTTGACCTCTGGGATGGCGACTATATTTAAACTCACTTAAATGTCAGTTTATTTTGCTTCGTTGTGTGACATTTATAGCAAAGGAGGTTTAAAATTACAATTTCCTTTTGTTTTGTTCCACCAAATATATCGTTTTCCATATTTCATGAAAATTTAAATTTATATATATGGTTTTTTCTTTTTTTTTGTTGGCCTAAAATTAAAATTCAAGCCATACGTAAAGGACGCAAGTATCGATCGGGTGTGCATTCGTCATCGTTGCAACCACCTTGTACCATGGTCAAGTTCAATGCAGTTGGGGTTTTGGACCATCCACCACACACTCATATCGTACCGAGAAAAAGGCAACCATGGCCCAACGGTATGCTTCGGAATGTCACCGGTGGCAGGAAGGGAAAGCTCGAGAAGGAATAATACGGGATCGATTTTTTCCTTTGGTGGATAAGCTTCCCGTGCGCATGTTCACGGTCCGGAAAATTATGAATGAATTCAGCTCGTAGAAATGGCAAGGAGAAGGGAAGGATCACATCGTGCATACCGTGCGGACCTATTTTACTCACTCGCTTCACACAGGTGGAGTGACACGTGAAACCTTCGGGGTAAGAAGCGTGGGGAAAAAGAAAATGCCCGGCAGCGAAAAGGGAAAGGAAACCGATAAGTCCTACCCGCTATGTGACGTCATTAAAAAAAGCCTTCTCGAAGTAATCGCCGTAACCAGCAGAAAAGGGCAATGGGGTGTACTCGCTTTTCCGCGAGCGCGAGCGAATACGACACCCGAACCGCGTTCACCGTGACGTCACCATTACCGAACGAACACGGTCGTCGTTTACGGTGAGTTGAGATGAACCGTGAGATGAGGGAAGCTGTGAGAGAGAAACTCGAGCTCGGAGCGCTTCTTCGAACGCTGCTTCGGGTGAGAGGACGTACAGTGACGACACACACGTCCACACTGGGAGGGGCGATGGCATGTGAACATGCCGGTGAAATGTGTGAGGGCGGCAAAGGGCTACAATGAAAGGCGCGCGAAGGTCGCTCCACGGTTGGGGTTCAGCAGATTCGCGCTTGCGGAAGGTTAGGATCGTGTGTAGTGAGAATGGGCATCGGATAGTGAGCGGGAGAGTACGTGATGTAGGCATGAGAAGAGAGCGTGAGAGAGTGCATGTCGGTTTCCACGGCATGTCTTGGGGAGCGTTACTGGGGAGCGTTTTCGTGTGGAGCAGCCTGGTCGGGCACCTTTTACCGTGTACTGTGTGTACGATATACTAGCCTGCGCTGGGACAACGATATCTTCAGTCGCGTTCAAGGCGCCATATCGAGCAGTATAGTTTTGGGGAACGACTTTTTCGCTCTTCGCTCATTCTGTGCGGGTACGATTTTGAATTTTTATGTTCCTGTTGTCCGGTCGTTTTGCCTAGTGTGCGGTTGGGGGTAAATGAATTATATTTGTGATAATATATATTATATTTATGTGAGTGTGAATGCTGCGTTGTTTAAAATAAGTATTATTGTTATGAAAGAATTGTGTGATCTTTGCTTTAACGTGGAACTCAAAACTTGTTCGAACGTTCGCCTTCGGTGGTTATTGAAATAAAACAAAACAAGTTCATCTTAATATATAAGCTGTGGTGCGAATTGTGTGAACGAAAGAATCCAATCCCCGAACTAGCTAGTGGAACAACCGGTTTTTTGTGGTGTTATTCTTTGAGTGGTTTCGAGGACTCGTCCAAAAACGCAGTAGAATGAAAGTGAGAGTGGTGACGGCGGGGGAAAGGCGGGGGGATGCGGTTTCCAAGTGTTATTTTGTTGTGTTATGGTTTCAAATCAGAAAATATATATGTGCAACAGGTAACAGAGCCTGCAGATTCTAGCATCTGGGGAAGGATTCAGGTCACCGGGACACTGGCCCAGCATCCAAAGTGGGGAGGACTTATAGTGAACGAAAGCGAAAGTGAGCCCTGCAGTGAGTTGATAGTGAGCCGGCATTGAGTGAGAGTGAAAGTGAGACATCCCTACGGACTGTGAACCCGCGGACTCCCGAAACTAACCATACTTCCAGTGATGTAGAGTAGTGGTGGCTATGGTATACTATTTCCCGCCCATTCGCAAACGATCGTGATTTGGTCGCGGGAAAGATAGCGGAACACTCTCGCTCTCACTCGAACATATCTCGGATCCATGGTTGAGCATCACACTCCCCGGTGTAAGAAGCTTCATCTCGAGATCTTGGTTAGAGCCGTTTGGAGCGGAGCACAGTATCTTCACACGGTGGTGGAGGGTTTGATCGAGCTCGCTCGCAGAAGAAGCGCTCGCGCACACACGAGAGCGCAACAACGATGGCGAGTATTTCAGACCCGACGATGATCAACGATCGTGTGTGGAGGCTGTGTGAAGGATGAACCGGCGGTGGGATCGCATTGTGTCGCACTTTCTCACCATCGTCGTCGTCGTAGGTGGACTGAGGATCGATCGTGAACTGTTCGTATAGTTTATCAGCGCGCTCAGTGCATCTCGACAAGCGAACCTGTGCGAATCGAAGTTTTTGCGCGTACAAAAACTATTTGAAGTGATTTTGCTATACAAGTAATTAATGTTGCGAATATATGTATTATCTTTGGTCCGGGTGTTAATCGTTTTAGTAACGGTGTATTAGCAGTGTCATTAGGTGTAAAAGTGAGTGAACGATATTAAACAAGAGAAGCGTAAGACTCAGTAAGACAAATTTATCTCAAAATGTGCAACGCTTTTAATGCAATGAAGAACCTCTTTTGGAGCTAAGCAACCGAGGGAATCGTTCACCCTTCCATTGTGAGTTTGTGAATTAAGTGAAGGATAATATTTGTTTCAGTTTTTTCCGAGCGTTTTTATTTTGAGGTTTTTTTACCGACACCGTGCGTGTGTGTTGTGTATTGAATGTAACGTGCCGCCCGAGCCCGTGTTTGACCACCGACCAGAATTCGAGTCCGTCGATTCCGGCCGCGGTCAAACCAAGTGTCACATTCGTACTGGAGGAGGAACAAGAACAGCACCGGAGGGTCCTCGAACCTTCAGCAGGTTCGTCTTTTCCCGTTGCCATTCGCACGGATCTCGTTGTTGTCGCTGTTGTTGCTGCTACTGCTGCTGCTGCTGCCGATTGTCCAGAACCTAGTTTTGCATTCTTAGCCGCTTTATGATATCCTGCATGTCAGCTGCAGTGTAGAAAGCTTTCCTATATGTGTTCTGTGTGTGTGTGTGTTTTTTAGTTTTTAAAGACAAATATTTGATGTAGTTTAAAGACCTCAGGAAGAAAGAATATTTTATCTGATTTGTGTTTTTTTTCTTTTACTTATTCCATTGCTTTGTGTTTGCTTGTGTGTAGTCGATCAGTGTGTGACAATGTTTGCGTGTCAGTGTTTGATGTGTTTGAAGTGCTGCTTTTCAGTTGAGAACCGTTCAGTTTAGTTAATGCTATATTTTATCCCTTTGCAACCTGCCGTCCCCACCGTTCACACAGAGATGTGTCTTCAGTTTTGTACAAGCTCCATTTATCTGTATCCTTTCGCTTTTAAGACCTGTAAAGTTCCGAGCTACCGTTAGGAGAATGTGAAGCATTTTGCGGTAAATATTTTTATTTACTGTCGTGTGTAATGCACTCTGTGAAATGTGGAGCGTTTAGATGCGTTTAAAGTACAAGTATAAACTAGTGCAGCTGAATGACTGTCGCTAAGTGCAAATGTACACCGTAAGGCGAGCGTAACTCCTAATTGATTAGAAATAAATTGCGATCCGTGTGAAGCGAAACAACGCCGCACCAACAGGTTGTACCGGAAGCTGTGCGAGAAAATCGTATCGTTGCGAAACATACAAACAAAAATAAACGGAAGTTTGCTTAAGGCCACCCCGTTCGAAACCGTTCCCTATCCCGGTGGCAAGGTGCCGTTGCAGGCGCGAGGACATGCGAACCCGGCTGGCTTCGCTGATCGTCGTGAAACAGGAGCCACTATCGGCCACATCACCACCACCACCGCCACCAAACCCCTCACATCCCCTGTCCGGTTCGTTCTCCTCCTCGTCCTTTTCATCGCCCTCGTCGTCCTCTTCCTGCTCCTCGGCCAGCCCGTCCTCGGCATCACCACCGACCAGCCTCTTCCGTTCGTCGCTCGTGGTCGCCGACGGTTGCGACGGGCTGCAGTGCTATGGCAGCTTCGGTCCCGTTCCCGGCACGGTTGAAGTGAAGCACAGTCAACGACTAACCGACGGGGTGCAGCAGGCCCCACTGCATGCGGGCCTGGTGGCACAGTACTTTTGCGACCGCAATGGCCATGGTTATGGTCCGAACGCGAACGGGTCCGGCGGTGATCTGAACAACAATGATCCGTCCAGCGAGGAGTTTGAGTTTTTTGACGAAAAAAAGTGTATGTATTTATTTTTCCTGCTTTGTTTCTTTATTTTCTGTTTTTTTGTTTTAGTTGTTTTACTCTATTTAATGTGCTACAAATTGCTACTACATTAAAAATTCGTCTTTTTTTTATGTTTTTATTTTGGTTAAATGTAAATTTTATTGGCAAGAACTTAAATTATTTTCAGTTCGATTGAGTTATATGAAGCATTAATTAGAGTAAATTAATCTAGTAAATTAGTATATTTCAAATCATAAAAATCAGATTGGGTTTGTTTTGAAATGAATGTTTATAGTGTTAAGGCTTATATATTTGAAAATAAATGTTTTAATTGAATGTTAAATGTATTCTTAAATGTTCATGTAATGTAATGGGATGATTTTGTTTTTTTTTTTATAACAATGTGAAAACCATAATCAATGATAAGGTACAAACGTAAAAAGGTATTATTACCTGATTCAAGTCAACATTATTAATTGAACCACTTTTCTATTCACATTGAAAAATTACTATGAAGTATTATAATTTCATCTAAAGACACGATTATAAATAGTCCACCTTTCTATCAGCCACTAATTCTCCACCAGATTAATCCTGACCGTGTTTGCACATCGCTTCATTCGCAAACCCCAATTCATCATCCCGTGCAATATCTCAACCTTGTCAATCAAGAAGAGGCATCATGTTTGGCACGATCGTTCTCGTTCCCACCAAGCTCCTCATTTCCTGCCAAACATTCACGGCTCCCGGTAACGATGGGTGCGTGCGTATGTGTGAATTTAGAATTTTCCAAACTTTCTTTTCCCCAAAAACCTGTCAATTTGGCTTGCCGGAGTGATGTGCGCGCGGCCAATTTGTACGCGCACTCCACATACACTCGGCGTACACCGACGCAATTAATTACACCGTACCCGAAGTGGAAATCTCCATCAGGCTAGCGCCGGACACTGTGTGCCACTGCGGGACCCGGTTGACTGGGATTCGGAATCTTCGCACGCACCTACGCACCCTCGGCGTGCCGCGTTCATGTCATCGGCTAATTTGATCCTGGGACGCCAACTGGACGCCAGAATCATGTCAACCTTCGCTCAAATTGCGTGTACACGGTGTTGCTCTTCCGTGGCGTGTTGTCAGGTTGCTTGAGGTTGTGTGTGCATTTTTTTACCGTATGAAACTGAAGCTCGATGGAATTCGATCATTCCGTGCGACAGTTTTAATGTGCACTGGACGAGCAACAGGCTGAACGGAGAGTGAGCGTGAAATCCCGTCGGTAAGATGAATTTAGAACCCCGGAAGGGAAACGGTTTCACTGCTTCAACGGCTCCGAAGCGCCATAAAGTTTGTCAAAAATTGCTCACTTTACATTGCTCGATCAACCAAAAAGATTCCAATGTCTGTTTCTTTTTTGAGGATTGGAGCAATTCGAACGAATCAGAAGAGCTTCTTCCAAAGTGGGCTAATTAGTCATCGGAATAGCTTGGAAATGCTTGACAGAATTACCCCAATCGAGCATGTCCGTATAGTGTGTGCCAGAGTTGGATACCGAAATAACTCTTCCTGATCACTTCATGTGCCGTTTCTCCCCAACCGGTTCGTCCAGAAACAAGAGGTTTCACTGGTTGATAAAAATGCAAACTATAATGCTCTCGCTTCAATGCATTCTAACCAAACACACAACGCAACCACTCGACATAAATGCAAATATCAACCGTTGCGTAATCGGCTACTGGCTACGGTACCATTAACCTTACCGATTATTAATTAAATCCCTGTATCAACCACCACGCAAGTTCGGTACCGATTGTGTCCAAATCGTCTCATCCCCCTCAACCCCTCCAAAAATAGACGATCCACAACACCGACGCGTTCCGCGAGTCACCGTTCGTGATCATTAACGATGCACAATAAATACATCACGGCTCAAACATTGCAGCATCCAAGAACCGAACCGAACGGTGGAGAGGCGGAAGAGTTCGAACCGCTCCCGAGCGATAAATATCACCCGGTCAGCGAAAAATAGCCCAAATCGAAAGTGCAACCTTATCCATTACTCCGCGAAAGGCCTAAAGTACACAATCGCGTTGTGCGTTTGTTTTGGTGTGGTTTTTGCGTGTGACATTTGGCTGGGAAAGGACTGACGGACTGACTGGCCGCTACCGCTGACTGACTGACAGGGTACGTGAGAGCGCGCGCGCGCGCTCACGTTCGGAATTGACCAGCAAACTAGGCGGCAGGAGGGTTTGCTTGTCGAGTGGCACGCGCTAGAAGTTGAGCCCCACACGGTAGCCGATAGTAACGCACCGAACAGGACCGCCGCAACGATCAACACTGTCAGCAGAAGCATTATTAAGCTATTTGCTCTTTCGATACTGATCTAAATCATTCCTGCCGAAATATCAAACCCACAGCCAGAACCAAAAGTCATACACCCTTGTCGTGTGAGGATCAGCCCGCCAACCCCTTGTGTCGAGTGATGTATGTGCCACCGCGCCCGGTCGGTGTCGAACCGTTCCCATCGCGCATTCTTCTTCGGTTCCTGCGCAAAATTCCTGGCGCCTCACAGCCAGCACTGGTGTAAAGATCGCGATCTATGAATTACCTCACGCCAGTTCATACATCATGCCTATGCTCTGGTGTTTGTTTTCTTTTTGTTACACTACGCGGGATTCTATCCGTTGGAGTTCGTTTGGAGAGAATCTATACGCTGTGGTCTGTGGGTCTTTGGGTCGCGTGGTTTTTGTTCTAGCTTTTGTTGCCTGTATCGAAGAGAATTTAAGCGCCACCAACAAGCCCGAGGTGGAGGGAAAAAGGCGAAAAGACCACCGGCCGTATGTCAGAAGCCGTGTCATAAATGTCCAAATCGGTCTCCGCTGTACGAGCTAATTGCACCACCGAGTGATGTCGCCGGCGCCTGTTACCGCACCGTTCCTGCCACGGACCTTCGGTGTTTGGGCTGTGAATTGCCCAAACAAGGGACATGGCTGCCCATGTTCTTCTGCACACGCACTTTTAATTGATGTGCAAAGCTGCAAAACCGAACCGCACGATCATGATCATTTGGGGGTATCGGGCAAATCGGGTACGGCTAGTGCTGCCGATGAGCAACGGCATGATGCTGCCTAATCCACAGGGCGCGCGATTTTGCCACTAATTATTGCCATTAATGTCATCGAAACAATCAACGCACCCGTGTTAACATCGGGCCCGAGTGAATATGCAGCCAGCAGCGATTGGGGCGCCAGCGTAGTATCCTGCAGGAGCTGTGCTTGGTGCCCTTTTCCCACCATGATTGGCGCTAATGGTCAGAAAAAGGTTGCTATAATCTAAAGGGGCTGGGAGGCGGCTGGGAGGTTTGCTGATTCGCTGAAGAAATATGATCGCGGGCAGAACCGTTTGACTGGTGTAATTATTTATCTCGTTTCGGTGCATGGTGTGTCCTGCTCTTGGGCGGGTTCGGGATTAGTATGATGGCGCTGGCGCCAGGGAAGAATTTTAATCTCATTATTAAGTGGATTAAGTATGGATGGTTCTTTCGGGGCGAAAAAGATGGATGGTCATGGGAAAATGTAACAACCCTTTACAGCTTGCCGTTGGAGAATGGCATACAGAGTGTGATTATTAATTGATGGAAAATGTGTGGATCTCTATCGGCCAGGAATATTCTTATTTTGCAAGGATAGTATTGGTTCCAATTAGATTCTGCTAGATGAATCCCAACATTTAATTAAATCCCAAAAAGTGCACTGAACTTACGATTGCACCATCTTCCCTTTGAATGATAGCTTGTTTTGTGGCGAGCCTCGTTCTATTAAAATGATTTTCTATTATTACCAACACTTCTTTTCCCTGTCCAAAACAAAACGTGTTGCTTATGTGCGTACGAAAGGGGAGAAAAAGAAGGAGAGAGTTAGAATGAGCGGCATGATTGCATGAACCGTGCAATATAGCACCCAAAAAATCTACCAAGCAAAAAGATATGCACTTTCCCATGCCCGAGTCAACTCTCTTTGCTCGACACGCAATTTCTTTCCGACCGACCGAGGATCTCTGTGTGTGCACAAACGTGCGTACGTACTTACGTGCGTATGTTTTTCCCGAACATCTACCCTCCCCTTCATTGCTTCCGAGCCAGTCCGTTCATGACGATACGCGATGTGCAGCATGCATCACCGTGCAACTCCGGTGCAAGTGCACGATTCTGCACGGTGCAACCGATACCGGTGCGGCAAACAACAACAACAAATGCCCACTTATTTATATCAAAGTATCATAAATCTTTGCACATACATACTTGTTTCGCCGTTTCCCGGCCCGGCCCCGTTTTCCGAGCAAACGGACCGGGGCGCGATGGTGTGTGGTGTACGGTCGTTGTTTTGGTTGTTAGCTCCGTTCCCCCTCCTACTGTCACCGGTTCCGTTCCGTACTGGTTGTTATTCTTTCTCACATGCAGTAGGTGTTCCTTTCCCTCGGGTTGCCTTTTGTTTTGTGCTAGGGAAAATGTTTTATTTTACGTTTAACGCGTATTTATTTGTGTTTGTTACCGTCGCTCCTGTACAAATCGACTTTATATCTACCGTGTCACCGTTGCGGTGGAGAGACATATGTTGTTGGAGCGAGTTTTTCGCCCTGTAATTTCCACCACCGGGGTACGGTTGATGCAGTCCGTGTGAGCGTGGCGTTTGACGCCTGCCGTAAGATCGAAGGTCCTGAACTTCGCGGTGTGCATGTGTAGTTGAGGTTGCAATCGCACCCAGTGCATCTCTTCCAACCCAGTGGTCAGTGTGCGGGGTTAAGGTGTCTTATGGATTAGCTTGCACCTCAGACAGTGTAGGGAGAGTAAAAAATTGGAAGAGAAGAATGTTTGGTCAACTGCTGGTTGTAAAGCATGATGTCGTGGGTACGATCGTTACGTTGGCGGTTTTCTTACGTATAGAGCGGCTTCCGCTAACAATGTAACCGATGATAGATAATTAGCAGAATGCTTGTTCGGTGGGTGAGATGCAGGATGGAACGTTTTGAAATTTTCAATTTCTATGCCAAGGAAAGTCGTCATTAAATTCCATAGATTCGATTTTATTAATGCTATTCACACTCCTTTTTGCTTGGCGTAAGTTTGGCACACCCGGCACGAGGAAAATAGTTTACTCATTGGCTAATGAATGTTTGAAAAATTACTCATCCCGATCCTAAGCAATCGACGTTTTCTTGGCAGGTTTTCAATCTGTTTGCCTTTGGCGGAGATGATCATGTATCCAACGTTTTTGGCAATAAAAGAAAAGGGATCATTTTCACCAATTGATGTCACTACAAGCAGTTATGATTGGCTGCAAGGAACAAGAGGAGAGAATAAATTCGTTTGCTGATTGGATGCTAATACATCTTCCCCTCGGAATGTTATATGTTTAGTCTGTGGATGTTGAAATACATGATAGTGCAAATAGGTGTGCGATTGACCTCGTACTGTTTATTTTAAAAAAATTGCATCTCGTGCTTTCGTGTGATTAACTTTTCCACGTTTAAGCCAAATTTAATTTCTTGAAATAATTTACTTTCTTATTGCAAATGTACTCTTACCTCTAGCAATGGATTTTTCAATCCAAAACATTGTACTGCTAGCACACTGAAAATCATTACAATTCTGCTCGGAATAAATGATTAGAATCGCATGCGATTCCTTCACGCCACATCACACTCGGGCGGCCCAACACTGCACAGTCGATACGCGGCACCGGGGATCACTTCTAAAAGAGTTGCTCACGCATTCCGAACCTCATCGTTGGGTTTTGTCTTCTGTCTTTCCCGACATGACAGCTCGCTTAGCCAGCCCGTCGAGCACACGCTACACAGTGATACATTTTCACTTTCTCTTTCGCTCGCATTAGCTCAAACCTTTCCCTTATCTTTGCTACTAACACCTCATCACAATCTTCACCACGTGGTCCGTGGTACGTTTTGCTCAGGCTTTGAACGAGCTGCGCGTACACATCCTCAGCCGAGCCGCAAAGGGATTCCTTTGTCATGTGTGCCACGGGGAAGAGTAGGGAATCGTGGAGCTACGTGCAAATTTTCTCACTTTACGTTCACGCACGCGAATGCGCCTGCCACGCGAACACACCGTGCGGGTTCGTGTGTGTGCACGCGCGATACACGCACTGTCGCCTCGTTTGACGGTGCGCACCATATTTTTGTGAATGTGGCTAATTGTGCGCGTGTTTTGTGACGAAACCCCTCCGCCTCCCTTCAGCACTTTGAGTGCAGAACGCGTGCAAAACCAACTCAACCTAATCGGCCACGTGATAATGCGACGCATTCGTCAATGGTGCGACTGGTGCGCGCACATTCGGGGTGGGTTTTTTATTAGTGTTCTGCACGCGTTGATGGCGCTGAAACGATCAAATGATTATTATTGCAAACCATCCTCGAGAAGGGAAAAATGGAAGGATGAATTAGTTTGTATCACAAAGCACCAGCAAGAACAAAGTGTAGCACTTGGCGTTGCGTTCCATTCGCGCCATGCAGCAATGCGGTAGTGTGCTGGCGATTTAATTACATTCCCGCTCGGGTTTTTTGTTCTTGTTTGTGTGAGATTTTTGGGAAAATTTTGAAGGATCGCAGCACCTGAAACACTTGTCATATTTCTGTTTGTAATAAAATGTGTCCGGCGTCCGGGAAGGGTGAAGGAAAACCGTGTGTTCCACAGCACAGTTATGATGACAACGATCATGATGATGACGATGATGATGATTATGCGTATGCTGATCGTATCTGATGGTGGGGCAACGGCTCGTAGCAGTGAAGCGCTCGTACAGGAAATGGACCACGACTCGGTGCAACACGCCTGCTAGTTGCAGTTAAGATTAGCTGCGTGTGCAACAGCATAATGATGATAAAATGTGAATAGAATGTATTCGATGCGAACAAATCGGGCGTTTCGCGTATGGCTCATTAGAAGTTTTGGATTCTTACTTCGTTTTTTTCTTTTGCGAACGCATTTTGACCAAACGATCGAGTTGAAGTATCGCCTGCAAACAACCTCCCCAGGAGCGAAAACCAGCTCGCGACACGCCACCGTGACAGGTGGTTTGCGACCGGTTGGTGGTGCATGGAAAACGCACGGCTTATTATTTTTAATCATGTCCCAGACAGCTCATTTCGCATGTGAACCGTGAGCAGGCTGCACATATTTTCGATCGTTGCGACGATCGTTGCGAC
The DNA here is from genome assembly GCA_000349165.1 of Anopheles christyi. Classification (NCBI taxonomy): domain Eukaryota; kingdom Metazoa; phylum Arthropoda; class Insecta; order Diptera; family Culicidae; genus Anopheles; species Anopheles christyi. The sequence continues at coordinate 11,979 of KB700682.1, read as the reverse complement.
GGTACGGGGAGACAGAGACGAAACAAAAAAACACACCCATGAGAGGATAAAAATAGGCACATTAGGAAATGGATGAAATGGGTGACAGGGAGTGAAGGAAAAGGCTTTAAAATGAGCAACACCATAAGGATTAAATCGATTTAGAGTGGTGTTAGATTTCTTAAACCCCTTTAAAAAATGAGCCGTCACTGCGAATCAATCACTCAGCACCCTCTCGGACGCTGGGTGTCCTTCGTGCTGCACACGCAAACGCTTCTTCCGGCTGCACTTATGCTGCTCTTATTCTTGCACCAACGATTCGCGAACAAAATTATAGTATTGTTAATTCAGGGATAGCAACTGCAGCTACTGCAGGTGTCTTTCAGAGCATTGTAGAATGTCCTTTTTTTTTTTTAGGTCGCGCCAATGATTGGCAGAAAAGATTGATTAATTACTAGCGAAAGATAAAATTAGACCACCGCACCACACCAATGGTACGCTCATGTGTATCATGATCGGATGGGGATAAGGTGTTTGCTTTAGAAAACCTTCTTTCAATCAATCTGCAGCCCCGACGGTTGGGTGAGGGTTTAGTCCATTTTTTGTTGTCTTCCTTATTTTGAATGTTGATTGCGCCATCTTGTGCCACGAGGATTAGGCTCGCTTTTCACGTGCCCCCGCAAAGCTGCGGAGCGTACATTTGGTCCGGTTTTGATTGTTGATGTTGATGCTATTATTCCCCAATGCGATGCAAGTGCATTCCAGAGACAACAAAGGCTGACAAGACAGAGTGAAAGTTGGTGGTAAAGGGGAGCACAACAATTTAATCTAAAGCTACCATGCAACGAATACGATGATCGTCTTGATTATCACGGCCAGTTTCTGGTGAGTGCTTTTTTATGGTACGACATTTATCCGGAATGGTATTTGCTTTGATGATTGGCTCAAGGTCATCATTAGTTCATGTGTTTTGTTTGTTCCTCTCTTTTCTGGACTTAAAACATGTTTTATGATCCATTATTAAACACCTGCAAACAGCTTAGCGTTTAGCGCGCATGAATGGGGTTGGTTCGCTTGCTGGTGCGTGTCATATTTAAACGAAAATATGTAAATGTCCCGCTGTTTTGTTCTGGGTAATTAAAGGCATTTCATGAAACTACAAAAAAGATGCTCTTGGTAAAAAAAAAAGATTGTAAAGTTCATCTTAATTGATAGCTCTGCCTGTAACACATAATCTTTATAGATAATTGGAATAATGTTGTACTTATTGAGTGAAGTCTTAACATAGAAGCAAATTTAATCAACACTTCCTTGCAAGTAACGGTGCTGGTAAAAAGGAGTTTATTGGCATACGTTGTCTACTACCCATTCGCAAGGGCGCTCCTCACTCCACGCTCCTCACTCCACGCTCCAGGAAAACAGGGGATGCGTAATTCATTCACAATCACCGTGAGGTGCAAAAATCCAGAACCACTTAAGCGGCGGCAGGCAGAACGCGCATGCCAACCACCAGACCGTGCCACAATTTGCGCTCCCGTAGCGATCGTTAGGCGCGAGGCGGCCGGCGGCGAATCCAGCGGCAAGCTTGCATTTTCCGCGATACGCATCGCACACACAAACACACGTTGGCACGGTTGTGAATTAAAACCTACTCCATCTCCCCCGGATACTTCTCGGCCAGCCCCTGCTTTGGCACCTGCAGCATGTGTGCAGAGTCCTGCGCTCCCCGCCTAGACGGACGCTTGTCATAAATAAATCTTATTCTCCACTTAGAGCGACGGTACATTCAGTCACTGCGCATGGAGATCGTTCGTATTTTTTGGGGGGAAATGTCTGTGCATTCGGCAGCACTTGCCACACACAACGCTCGAGCACGATTTCGGAAAAGGGGTGGGGGCGGGGGGAGGGGTTAGGGTGAGCGGAGCATTGCGATTTCGAATTCCGGCTCGGGTCGAACGCACTGAGGCTGAGCTGGCTGGCCGGGGCCGCTGTCGAAGCCGTTGTCGGGAAGGAACATGATCATTTACAAATTGATCTAAATGGCGCGAAACCGTCGCGAAGTCTAGAGATCGGGCCCCTGTACAGAACGACTAGACGCGCGCTAGACGGAAGACGTTCGCACTGGAATGGAATCTCCCGGAGGTCCCGAAGGTACTACCGTCCTAGCCCATGCCTGACTGGTGCCGATGGGTAGGGACGAGTTGGATGGCCACAGCAGACGAACGAAAAATATGATTGAATGTGGCAGTGAAATGGTTGTTTATCTTGTCGTTCGTCGTCGTGTTTTGGTGCATTCGTCTGGGTGTGTGTTGGTGATTGAAAGGGAGTGGAAAATAAGGAAGAGCGGGAGGTCTGGGGAGTACGAGGTGTTGCGTTCTTCCCATTAGATTAATTAAACTAATTTAATTCTAAGCCTCACCGAGCGGATCGTCACACTTCCGGCAGCAGCCGTCAGCTTCCCTTGTTGAAGGGGAATGAAGAGGAGCGGACCGGTCTGGGTTCTAATACGTACCATGTGCCTGTAGTCGATGACGCATCGGTATTCATAATTTAATTTTCTTTTTCTCCAACACACACACATATATTAAACTTTCTCGATCGACGCCGTTGAGGTGGAAAATCACTGTTAAAACATTTTGCAACCCAGTTTAGAAGTGTACAATTATTTTTACACATTGTTTCCCTGGGTGTATGTGGAAGGGTGTGTGAGTATCGTTTCGTGAATAGAGTCAGTCAACTACCAGTACAATTAACAACAGCTTTGCAAACAAATACTTTCGCAACTGTTTTATCCCTTTGCGTATGGGTTTGACGTAATACACTCCTGCTATGCTTAGGACATGGGCGAAAAAGACACAAACAAAGCCATATCCCAACCGCAATTGAGTAAAAGCGATGTTCCTCCACTATTCCAGTTCTCACCAAAGCGGAAGTCTATTCTTCATTCGTCACTGTGGTACGCTCATACCCTGTGCATCATATACGTGGTGTTCCTTTTTTTTTCACACTCCACCGTAGCCGCATGGAGTGGGCATAAAAATAGTGTGTTCTGGGTTCGCAAGCCCCCTCTTCAACACGTCGTCTACTAGCGCGCGTCATCGTGTATGCAAAAAAACCCGAAAACAGTGCAACTTGCGACAATGCATCCGTTCTAGGGTTCCGCTGCCATGTTATATTCTCGCTAAAAGCATGCGCTTTTTCCACGCCCCTATGCGAACGCCGAGGTGGAAGCAAACCGGCAGAACACACACTCAAGTGGTGCACTTGTGTTGTGGAAGCGTTTTTCCCGCCCATATACTCAAGCGCAAGGGATGGCATATGGTCGGACGGTCGTCATTGCAACGGTCGTGTGACGTCATAAAACGGGCGATCCGGATGGTGTGCGTTTTGTTGTTGTTGTGCCACTGCAGCGGGACACTAGCCGGCGTTGTTTATTTGCCCGCTCGTACATGCACGTATTTTGCAATTCATGGTCACGCTGTAGGAGAGAGAGAACAAAAAAAAACTAACTCCCTGAGCTGGGAAGGATTTCCTTACCCAGAGAACAACCAGGGGGTTGATTTGTGGTTTATTTCCATGTTCGCGAAAGGCAGAAATAGAACTGCAGCAGCGGCAGCTCGTCTGGAAGTAGTGTATCCCGACTGGTGTATGCTTTTCGACGAGCCCCCGGGTTGCAGATAAAAAAAGTTGGTTGGGTAAGAGCGTTTTTTTGGAGGCACAAAAATAGCAACAATGTATTTTGTGAGTCGCATGCAGCATGCTACTGTGGTACTTAGTTGCACCCGTCACGGCGCACTTAGGGTGAAGACGTATTGGACGCCTTTGGAAAATGAAGGTGATATGGAAAAAAAGCTGGTAGGTAATAACTTTTTTAATAATTAACTCCATGTTTTAGTTCTTTGAAAAGATAATAATGAGCTTATTAATCCTTGTCAGATGTTCATATAAAAGCTAATATATTAAAAAGAAAATTCGTAGTAGCAGAATAACAACTTATTCAAAAGCGTAACTAATGATATAAATGTTCTAGGATAAAAAAAAGAAAAAATATATATTTACATGTATGTTAAAAACGTGTTCACCATGAGGCAAACGTTTTACTACAACACCACTTAACAAAAAATATGCTCTAAGATGTAAGATAAGCCAGCGAAATGGAGCGGCTGGGCAGCAGCAAATTTTCCACACTTAAAATCCTGCTGTACAGTAACAACTTTCTTACGGGTAATGAGTGTTACCCAGCACGGTTACCTTGAAAACTCTGCCTTCCCTAAGAATGGATCCACCAAAACCCACCCGTAGGGTTTCAGGGAGTGAGATTTATGACGCTGTCGATGGCGTGTTAGCGTGCCGTATGTGCTTCCACTGTTGAAAAAGAGAGAAGAAAAAAAACAGTCTTGACCTTGCCCTCGCGAGACTAATAAAAGTTGGTTTCACAAGGCAAAAATCGATGCTGTGAATAAAACACCCGCGGAAAATCGGTCTTTCCCGGTGTAAGAACAAGCAAACCCGGTTTCCTAAGCCCATGCCTTCAACAGGGGAGTACTTTTTCCTTATCTCAGCGTGCAAGAATTTTACCTACGCTTCTCTATTAACGGTCTCGCACACGGTGGAAAACTGCATATCCAGCACACCAAAAAAGGGATTAAAACAAGGAATGGCGCCAGGAGCGAGCTCTTCCCGTGGCGCTAGAACGCATCGGCATCCTTCACTGTGTGAGGCAGCCGATGAAAGGTTGGTTGTGTCCAAATCGTGTGTGAAATTATGAGCCGATTGTATCCCTGAGCAGTCACCACCGCCGAGGACTAACCCATTTCACGTACGATCGGCATTGCAAATGGGACGCAACCGGCAGGGGTATTTGCACCGTATGTGCTATGTGTGTGGTCCACGGACCGAAGGTTCGTCAGCTCTGTTTGCCCATTCGTGGCGCTTCACGGTTAGTAGGAGCAAATGTTTTGTAAAATGAAGCGCCGTGTTCGGGAAGAGCGTCACATTCGCTTCTAAGGATAGCGTTTCATGATTTTGCGACCATTTTTAGATTGATTGATTTGACAAGTTTTCGGGAAACCACAAAACTAATAGAAAACAAATCATTTCACGATGTGCCGTACGCATTTGGGCTGCAAGAGAAATCTTCCGATACCTGTGTTGTACATTAACCAGCCGCCAGCGGTAAAATGCGTCAGCAGTGCCCAGAACGATTCTTAATACAAGCGATGTGCGTCCCGGTATCGTAACAGATAGCAGGATTTATTTCTGTATACACACACCGGCACCACCCGGGAAACGCTTGCAGGGCTTTACCAATTTGTGCGAAACACCATCATATAAATCAGTTACCATCTCCGGTGTCAAATGTGTTGCACCCTTAAACGGAAATACACCGGCGGTTGCGTCAGACGCGACGAGTTCGATCAACCGGATAAGCACACAATCGATTGCAGAGTTAATCGGGAAGAAAATATTGTATCTTCCCCGTTCGACGCGTTTCTAATCTGTTGATCTGTTGTGTATCAGGTGAGAACAGAGCTGACACTTCTCATTACACGAAGACATTATGATGAGAATGGTACGGGTGGTTGTGAAAGGATGATGGTGGTAGGGTCCGAACAACATCGATCCATTGCTTTCTCTTCCATCCGTTTTTTTTTTGACGCAATCGATCGAAAGTGAATTTATGGGGATTGGAAGGGGAAAACAGAGAGGGGGAGTGGGAGTAGGAGCGGAAAAGCTGGTCCAGTCAGTCAGTCCCTTACCAGCACCACAATACCCATCGAGTGCGCATGTGAGCGTTGCCATTAGTCTGGGTCATTGGGCTGTCGAGCCGGTTTGCCGGTACGAATTCGGTCGGTTGTTTGCGTGAGTGACGTCACACGAATAAACACACACATGCAGTTCGGGCAAGCTGAAACCACTACTGCTGTAGAATGGAGTGCTTGCTTTTTCCCCGGGGGTGAAGAATTTTCGCTTCCAAAACCCCCTTGAACGAGTGGAAAAACGGGGTGGAGCAGAAGAACCTGCCCTGTGCGCACCCACAGAGCAGAGCATAAGGCGCCCCGGAAACGTATGGTGCCGTCTCGCTCGCATACTGCCATCATCGTTGCGACGCAGCTCCAAGGTCACACTAGGCTGCGCTTGTATCGGTGTGGGGAGCCGAGCCGAGTAAGGATAATAAAGACGGTTTTCATCGGCGGCCGACCGCTTAGTATCACGCTGGGCACCGATCGGTGATGTAATGGTTCTGACATCACTCCGCATATCATCTCACAGTCAGTCAGCCAACCAGGCCTGCCGGTCAAACTGGAAGGGACGGTACAATTCTGGAAAGGATTAACTGTGCTGCCTAGGCGGGTGAATAAAACAAAAGAAGTTCGTCTGTGAGAGTGTGTGGGCGAACCATTATTGGTTACAAATCAATGTTTCGAATCGAAACGTATCTGTAAAGTGTAAACTTTGTTTCCTAGTGCACGTATCGGGGAAATTTAATTTCCTTCGAGCAGTGTGCGACAAGCCAACGCGAAGTGTGTGTGTCTGTGTGGACATGTGGAGCTTTTAATTTCCTTTAACACGCGTCTAACGCAAAACCCAAACTCGTGTGATATTTGCCATAGGTAGGCCACGTAAAACGTGTGCAAGATTAGTTTGCTGTTAGTGAAAGGCAAACAGCAACAAAATCCTACAGTGATATTTAAACCAAATAGTACAAAGCCCCGCTAGTGTGTGTATGTGTGTGCGGGTACTGTGAAGTGAACTTGTGTGAGGACATTTAGTTGAGCGATTTAATTGCTATCGGAAACGGTGATTATTTGCTGTGAATTCAACATCGCTTCCGGAGGAGGAAACATTTCAACCGTACCGTCTGCCGGACCGGTATGTGGTAGCGGTTTCGAATGCGAATGGGTAAAACCGTAGTTAAAAGTTCAATTGAAGGTGCGAAAAGGTGTTCAGAGACATTTTGCTTCCCATTTTCCGGAATTTACCACCTTATTTTTGTAACGGAAATTCTAGTAAAAGGGCAATTTTAATGAAGATGTTTCACGGAAAAATAATTTGAAACAAACCGCTTTTCACGCCGTGGCCGTGTGAATATGTGTGAAAAAGGGACACTCCTAAAAGCTTCTCGTGCCATCCCGCTCGTACTAGTCGAGGCTATCGTTCATGACATCACTGAATGAGAGTGTATCGATTTTTCTCGGTGGCCTTCCATGAGGTTGAATCGTTCTCCCCCCAAAACTCCGTAAAAGCTCTTACCTCTTATCTCTTCATTTTCTTGCCATGAATAAATGAGCTGCTATTGCTCGCAGTGAACCATCACCCAGTCGTTGAGCGTGTGGAACTGAAGATGCGACGTTGAATGCTGTAAAAGAATTTAAAAAAAAAACAAATACAAACACACACACATGCCTGGTTTTTCTATCTAGTTCACGGGTGGCCTTTAGATAGTAGATGTTTCTGAGATGAGGACATCACGTTTTCTAAACGGGGGAAGGAAGGGTGTTTCATTTTATCAATGAATGTACCTGTCCGCTTGTAGTCCTTATGTGTCTCCCTCATTTTTTATTTTCTCGACCAGAGCGACAATCTTTGTCTCGTGACGTGACATTATCACCGAGTGAATAAAAAGGGTGTGCAGGTAGAAGTGTAACAAGTGAGGAGCAGATCAAGCTTTTCATACACATCCTTTCACGATCCGAGTGTGGGTGGATTCCATCAGCAGATCCTTTATGAATGAGAAAATGGATTTTATTTAAAAGGGGGAACAGGTTTCTATGAAACCGTTTTTCTAAATTTTCCAACACAAATCATTCTCAGTTTCATTCATAAGTTAACTCGAGGAATAGTGATTTGTTTTCGGGAGTACTTCGCTTCTTAAACAATTTTCAAAAGAAGGTATGAAACATTGAAAGAAATATCGGGGTTGTAAAATAAATTACTTATGCTCGTATATCAATTATTTTTCTGTCATGTTGGTCTCGCTCCCTACCCTGTCGTGCACACATGTCAGCCAATAAATAAACGTTCGACACCTGTACGATTTCGCTTTTTTTTTTATTTCATCGTACCTATTAAAACATTGCTACAAAGAAATTAGTTCCACCCTCTCCCCCCCCCCCACCCCCACGGTTGCGGCTTTCAGCGCAAAATACACGGCACGACAGTGTGCACACTGTTAGCATGTAGCTGAAAGAGCTTTGCATTAGCATGGGTGCATGATTTAGTACCACTAGCATGTAACACCTTCGAGCGCATGGCTCCTTTCGAATGATGAATTTTAACTGGCAAGTAAAATGCACATGGATGGACTACTCAGAATAAAACTCATAAAAATGTCTTCATCTCGATGTGTGAAGCGTGAAGGTCGCTATGCAACTCAAGTCACGAAATTCAAAGTGCGAATTATTACTTTTACCGAAAAAAAAATACAAAACATATCGAATAGTTAGGACACTCATACGCTTCGCCATACCAACCAGGGCAATTAAGGGTAAAGAGTAAGTGTGACCTGCATTACTCGCATCATTACATACCGGTACGCATATGATGAGCCTGTTTTTATTGTCCAACCGTACCCGAATTATTATTTGCACAATATTCTCCACATAATTTATGCCCCCTGGCCCTCTAAAAATTCATTGTTCTCCTTTACACACAAGTGTGTGAAAACATACACTGGGCACATAAATAAATCTTTCTGACAGTAAAATGATTCGCGAGCGAAAACACTCGTGACACGGTGTCACCGAAGAAGATGGTACTGGGCGCCCGCGTTAACATAAAGGGGTTGCTCGTGCACAACCACAAAAAAAAAAGAAACACTCTCAACCAAACTCAAAAGACGAGTACTTCCCTTTCCCTTGTTGTACTTCATATTTTGTGTGTGTTTTTCACTCTGCTTCTTCACGAAACGAGATGAAAGGCCTGATTACGCACGCGCAATGATGACCACGATTTGTCGTGTGTATGTGCGCATCCACACACTTCCATATGCTTTGCTTATTACTTCATAAATCAAACCGCCAGGTCTTTTCGTCCGGGGGAAGGGAAGCGTTTAAATGCGTGTAGGTGAGATGCGTACCAATGTGTGGTGCAATCGTGGTGCTGTTTTGTGGTACGCACTGTACACGCTTTCGTAAAGCTTTCGGAAGGGTGGCTCGGTTGTGCAGGAGCTGACAGGAGTTTCCTTTTTTGGATCTGATTGAACCGAACCTGAAGGTAGTAGTGCTCAGCTGCTCTATACACCATCGAATGCAACCGTTGGTTGTCCATGGGTTGGCTGTGTAGGGAAGATCATATACGCACGCAATTCGAACATCCACTATCGATTCGTTTGCTGCTACGTTAAACGCTCACCGATGTCGATTAACTGTTTAGCAATTTAGAGTTGTGAAGGAAATTATTAAAAAGAGATTTTTTTTAACTCCCTGGTGTGCTGAAATTGTGATGGAACAAAAAAGATACTAAATTCCGATCGCTGGAGGAGTATTGTTCGACCCTAATTTTCCATTCGGTATGGATTGGTTTTTGCTTACAGGAAGGTACACAAGAAGCTAATGAGTTTATTACTTGCTGCATTATGGTTTCAATCGTTCAATGAAAGGGAATTAAAGGGAAAGTTATCATTTCCATCGTTCAATGCATAGAAAAATAGGAAAATTAAAACGTTTTCCTCTTCCCATGACTTACTACGTTTCCAAAGCTCAAACACCTGTTTCGTAAATGGGAATTGCAAATTTGCTGGTGTGCTTCATAAGAATTTATTACCGAAAGGCATGCACCGAAACGGTTTTTAGTGATCCATCTAGTCGTCCCGCTCCTTCTTTTATGTCGTCATCACAGGGCGGATTTTTTAAGGGCGAAAGAAATGTTGCGCATTCGCAGTACCGCACCGTCCCGATCGGAGCGAAACCGGCTGTTTTATGAGCTCATGTGAATAAACACAGCCCCCTTTCCCCTTACGTACGGAATGTTCCGGGGCCGGTTGAGGGAAAAGTGTCGGCACGAAAGGGCACGAAATAAATCAACCCACACACTCACACTCTTTGCGGGTTGTTGTGTGTTCTGTGAAGGTAAGAACGAAAGGAATTCGAAACCAACACAACGGAACACTGTGTGTAGTGATGCCACTGAAGCAGTCAAGGGACGGGGCAAGGAAAGTATCCTACAAGTGGGTGGGTGTAGCGAAAAAATCAATACTTCCACTCTCATCATTAGGATGAATGAAAGCGAGATTAATGACGTCATTGCCGTCAACCCATCGCCCTGGGATGGTTCACGTTGTCAACCAATAAAGATCAAATTAATTTGCTGCCGCGGAAAATAATAGCTAAAAACGGTTGTGTGTACTGGGCGGCAGGCAATGGGACGCGGTACATGGGCCCATTAATGGTTTCGTTTGTGTTTTGTTTTCTCAGTCGTCGTTTTTTTCTCCATCTGGCGCGGCAAGGATGAAGCGAAGTTTTTATTTGCTCACGCATTTGTGCGTATGCTTCTTTTGTTCGTGTCGGATTTTTTGTTTCGTATTTGACACAAGATAAAACATTCAGGATGGTATGTTAGCAATGTTTTTGGATCTTTTTTTGCTGTTGTTGTTTTGTGTTTCAGTGGAGCAATAAATTAAGGATGTATTGATCGTTCATTAGTGACGCTGGGTCAATGCAAAGAGGTAGTCATATAATCATGTTAACGGAAGGTTCATTAAACTTATTCCTTCATAAGAAAGCTCGTCGTTTTTTTAACGACATGAATAGCCAACAAAATAATACTTATTCAGTAATGAGAATGTGTCTCTCTCATACTTTGCTCGTTAATAGACCTACGGTACAACAATTTCCTTCCATCCCTCCAAGCACTCCAAGAATTCAACATTGTAACATTTGCATTCGCCACACGCATCCAAATCACATGCAAGTGTGACGAATGCATCGCCCGATCGCCCTCTAATGAGATCGCCAATTTTCTCGCTACCTACGCCGCGGGAGGGTGGACGCCCTTTTTTCCCCCCCGTGTCCTAACTGGCGATGTCACGATCGGAGTGGAGTTGGTGAGAATTATGACTGCAATCGAATCGTGACACCGATAACGTGACATCCCATGGGGGCTTCTTTAGTGCCGGCACTCGATCGCTCCCCTGGACATGCGAGGATGCCCATTCTATTACACTTTATCGTTTCGGTGGGATATGGGAAGCTCGGTGTATGTAAATAATTTCACACAACACACTGTTGCCCTGGCAAGAAAACGGGGTGAACCATTTCCCTTCTGCATTAATGCACCTATATTTATCGATAGTTTCTTTCCTCTCTTCCTGTTTCGTTTCTAGGTAAGTGTCTACTTTTAACAAAACGATCACCGTTTGTACGACACCAGTGCAGTGGATTTCGATTCCATCTCACCAAACCATCTCAGAAGCTGCTGCCACCAAAGCCGAGGAAGCTGGGAGAAAGTATTTGCATAACTTCGGTCACTTTATCCCGGAAGGTAGGGAATGAGACGGGTTTTTTGTTTCAGTACACGATCTCCAGTAGCATCACCACGATTCTGTTGGCAGATGTGACTTTTCCGACCAGATTATTGGATGGGGCGAAAAATTTGTTCGAACAATAATTTCACTGTGCCATCTGTTTTAGTGATGTTTAAATGTATTTGATTAATGTGATTTTTTTTCTCCTTAAATTGGGTCTGTTAGAAAGTGCTTTGCATATGCATGACTTTTCGTCGTTTGCATTGTGCACGGCGAGCGAGAGCATCCCGATATAGTTGTACGTATCTAATTTGCAATATTAATTAACTTAACCACGGAATGCTGAACTGGAAGGAAACAGTTCGATTGGATAGAGTAGAAAACGTTTGCAAAAGTCTACCAGTCCCAGTCGGAGGGGAAAGGAAGAAATGAAATGTTTTGGGATGATTGCCGACGCTCCCGAAGGGTGAAGAAGCTAAGATTTCATAAATCTTGTTGAATAACTTCAAACGCACAAACACAAACACACACACACA
>KB700681.1:0-50227 GCA_000349165.1 Anopheles christyi | reverse complement strand
GGGGGGTAGATTCTACTGTCTGAAAAGAACCGAAAAATACTTTCGGGCTTCGACCGGGGCGGATGATCCGCGCCTATCCTAACTGAGCCTATTGAACGCACGGCTTCGTACGGTACGGTTGGGGTTTTCTACGTTCCGGGAAATTCCTACCTAATACTCTCCGCGTGTGCTTGTGGTGCTCTAAATTCTTCCAAACGCGTATAACGATTACTGACGCTCTGAGGCGTGTAAGACACGAGTTTCCCACACAACGTTTTTTCTCCTCCCACGATGGAATACTCTAGCGTGCTTGTCATAAGAAACCTTCAACATTCGGTGGTGGTGTTGGAGGTCGCGAAAAGTAATTAACTTTTTATGTTACCCACCCAGAAACTCCAAAACCACCACCTTGGCGGGATGGATGGGCCTTTTCCAACTCGTGCACGAGGGTTTAGTGTGAAAATATAACAAAAAGTAGAATTCCCACCATCAACCAGCATGGTGTACCGTGGTTTTGCTGCACGTAGCTGAATCGCGGCTGTCTCTTGCCAGCCTATGCTGGCAAGTCACCGAACTCCCTATCCCACCTCGGGACTAATGTTAGTTACATGTGCGATGGCTCGACGATGGCTGTACCGCGTGAAATAATCCGCTTGACAAGCGTGTCGGATCAGTTTTTTTTTTTCATTTTAGGGAGAAGAGAAGCAGTTCGATGAGGTGAGTGCGCACAGCTGGGCCACCATTTTTGTGTGGTGGTGATGGTAGTCTCATTGTGAAAATAAAATAATCAACCCGTTAGGACCAGAAAAGGAGGAAAGAAGCATGGTGCGCTGTTATCCATTAGGACAGATTTGACTTGTGTCAATGCACCCACATAATAATCGGTCCAATAAAACGATTATTTGCCAACGCGGGATAAGGGAAACCATTCTCTACTACCGCCACCGTTTTACCTCGTTATTCTAGCGTAATCGATTTTAGATGCTTGTACGCGATAGGTGACATGGTTTTTGGTAATTTGGTGCATTTTATTGGATTTAAAAGGTTGTCGGGGCTCTAATACCCAGGATGCAGATATGGGCGGAAACAAAAGCCATGCAATAATGCGATGCTCAGCAGTGTGGTCTGCATGTGCAAGTGTGTTGAGCAGCAATATGGTTGAATACCGTCACCGGCGTACATTCGTTCGGGGAGGAAGTTTAATTGGAATTGTTAAATTTTGATCAGATTCGAATTACATGCATGTTCACGGACAGATAGTCAGGCAGTTGTGTTAAGCTGTTAAAGGGTTCTCCATAATTTTCAGCAGTAGAGAATTATTATGATTTTCAAGTCCAATAATTTGTGAAGTCACGAAGAGTGACTTTTTCGTCATCGCTGAAGTAATTCCAGAACAAATTGCCATCAAATGGAACAAAAGGATACTAAAACCTCTTGCTTGGCGTAAACGACCTACGAGGTCATGCCAGCCTTATACAGGCTTTGTAGACTTATTTTTACCACATAACCGGATAGTCAGGGCCTTGCTACGGGGGGACAGTTCGGATAAGAATTGAACTACGTCCGGCCTGTCCGGCCTTTACAGGAGCCGGCGTGTCATCCATTAGGCAACCGGACTGCCCCCAAACTCAAGTGTAAAAAGCTATATAGTAGATTATTGAATATTTAAAATAAATGCAAATTTACATGCAAAATTATCATAAACATTTACTGCGTCACAGCTTAAGCGTCATGAGCTTAACCGTGTGTAAGACAGCAACCATTCTCGGGTGCAAAGGAAAATATTTCTCACACGACGAGTTTTAATTGACCATAAGAACACCGACATAAAAGAAGCATAGCCGGTAATAAAATCCCTTTGTTTGTAAGATAATGAAAGAAAATCCAACTGCTTATCCTCCTACCACATAATTATCAACCATTGTTCACACACATACTATCCACTGCAGTATTGGATCCACACAAATTGTATAGTTTTCCGGTTTTTGGTTCATACCAACCAGTCTCGGCACATTTGGCCACACTTGACCCAAAAGAGCGGGCGAGGCGCTTCCCTTCGGACCGCAAAAGATTCATCATCGTAATCGGATAAATTGTCAATGCAAATATCAAGCCCATTCATAGTTAAACCTCTACTTAAATTATTGATTTCAATCGATGCCCGGCAGCTCCGGGACCTGAAAAGCTGAGCTTAACCTCACACAAAACCGACCAACCGACCGACCGACCGACTCCTACTCTTCCTGCTCATTTCCATGTCGTACGAATTGATTATTATCCGGCTGCAAACAATCGGAAATCGTCCGGAGTCAATGGCATTGCAATATTGAGCAGTTGAGCGTCGATCCGTCAAACTGTATTCCGGCTAATGTTAACCGCAACTGCGGTGACCACTCTCGGTGTGCATGTGTGTGCTTTGAATCGAGATACCACTGTCAAACGCCAAGCCACTCGCTCCTGTTTGTGAGGATCTATTTTTATCCAACCATGACCTGCCATTACCTTTTGGCCGGATTGTTCATCTAATTATGATTAGATTTCGGAAATCCTCCATGAACGAAGCAAATGAACGGGCCCGGCCGACGTCTCGTTCGATGGAAATTCGATAACATTTCTACGACCGTCGGTCCATTGCACAAATCAAGCCCCAAAACCTCCACCAGCGGGGTCGTCGTCAGATTCCGGCTTGCTGCACGGAATGAATTATGCAAATCATGAATTAAATCTACCGCACACAACACACACACGCGAACGCACGACGGAAAATTGCACCGAATCCTCTACTCAGGCACGATTGCTTTGAATTTTGTGAGAGTCGAACCACACTTGGGTTTGCTTGTTGGTCGCTTAACATGCTCATTCAACATTAAAGTGCGTTTGTTGCTAAAGAGTGACCGCTTTCGCGCTACCTTTGCCACGCTGAAACCCAACGGGGACATCTCGTAATGTGATTTCGACGTTAAACTAGAAGCGACGTCCGGTGGGGGTTTTTGCATTGTGGTTGTGCCCTCACCGACTTTTTCCCACCTTTTCGTAGTTTTCCTGTCGACCGAGGATCGACAATCATCGGGAGGGTTAAAATAACCGACATAAATTGATAAAATTGCTCCAACCTCACTGCTGAGCCTGTGCTGCAACAATTACTATCCGAATCAATTACTAAACACCTCCGCGAGTTGTCACCGTCTATCCCCTTGGTGCTAGTGGTGGTGGGTTTTGCTGGCCACTGCGCTGGAAGCACGTTGGAGTTTGATAAATTGTTTCACACGGACACATGCAATGGAAACGTTTGCAAAAAGGCATTGAAGCACGCATCGATACGCTACATCAGATCACGGACCAAGCTGTCGAGTGATTCAAGAGTACTTGCAATGATTAATGGAGATTGAAACGTGCAAACTGGCCTAGTTTGATGAGTGCATCATGTGTAAATCAATTCGATTCGTACATTCGATCTGGTCGGTTACTACACTACACAAAAAATGTTATGCGAGTCGATGGTGAATAATGACAGGGATTAAAATTAAAAATATCTCTCAAACGTTGTTTAAAACTATTGTTTTGGATTCGTAGAGCTTTAACATTTTAAAGAAATATATTTAATATGAAAACTGAATACACATTGCCTAAAGCTATAAATTGGCTCTTTAGAACGCTCTTTAAAAGCAAATCAGATGACAAAAAAATATCTTCTTTATATTCGCCATACCCAACTCAACACATGTTTTGCATAACAATATTTTCTAATTGAGCGAACAAAATCACGCTTTTCAACACGTATCGAGGTCTGAACCAAAGCAAGGTGCTCTAATTAAACTGGAGAAATTCCTTGTGATTCCAATTCCAGCCTTGCTGATTGAATTGTTGCCTTCGGCTGACCAGTTTCCTTAAGTCGTCGCTAGGAAAATAATTATTTGCATCTTTAGAAGTGCATTTTAATTCCCTTGAAGCGATGTTAGTCCTAGGTCAGGCTCGTTCCAATTTAATATGCAACTATTGCTTTTGTCTGCATACAATTATGACTATGTAGAAGTATGCTTGGTGTCCTGAACCGGACGCTTGAAGTGGAGTGAAAATTCATGCAATTATGTATGGATCGTTTGAAATAGGCGTACAGCTGAGGTAGTGTTGGAATTATTATTAACACACTTAAAATTGTCTTTTAAGATACACGGTTTGTTCCGAAGCTGTTGTTGTTTACTTATGATCAAACAACTATTGACACTGATTGATATAAATTCTTGTTCTTTTTTGGCTCAACAACCGTTGCCGATCAAGGCCTGCGTAAACCACTAATGGGCTTGTCTTTTTGTGGCTTATTGATATTAATTACTTTTTCTTATTTCTTTAAGAGGTGAACTTTATTTAAAAAAAAAAATTGCTAAGGTGTGCAGATAGTGATCATAAGCAAACGTTGCTGCTTCGAACAAACATTAGTACACAGTTGAATTGAGATACAAACAAACATAAGAGCTCCTTGCATGAGGCAGATAAAATGTTCAGCAAAAGCTTTTTCCTGGAAACCAAGGAAACTGCATAAAGTCTTTAATTATACTTTCTATGTGACACGAGTGCTTTGAGTAGTTGTATACTTTATTATTTTGTCAGAATAGTTCCTCTTCTATGAGCACCATAAAGGCTTTTTACTTTTTCTTTCTTCACCGACAATGCCCTCTCATCGATAAAACACATCCACACTACCAGAAAGGCAATATTTTTTAAGCAATTAGCTTTAAAGTCACATGATGTATCCAATCAGAAGTGACTTTTCATTTAATTTATTACCGGCAACAAACAATATATCAAACATACCACATGTACTCAGACAATCGTTTCTAAACCACGACCGAGTTGACCTCCGTTTCACTCTTGTGATAGATCATCGTATCGTAGTACACCATGTTCGGCGTAAACCAGGTGGCTTCGTTGATCTTGCGGTTGAACGGATAGCCGAACGGCAGGGCATCGATGTATCGCGTACCGGAACCAACGCCGCACGAAACCGATTGGTCGTAGCCGGTAAAGCGCTCAACCTCCGGTGCGTGGTACGGGGCAACCATGAAGAAGAACTGGAACGGCATACCACCCTTCTTGCCCTTCGGAAGCATCAGTCGTGCCGGGAAGCCACAGTGTGCCTCAGCCATGTCGAGCGGGAACTTGTATTCACCGTTGTACGCCTTCATCACCTGCTTGTACAGCTCGAAGTAAGTCGTTCGGTCCTTGACGAACCAGCTAAAGTCCTGCGAGTTGCGCGTGATCGCATTTTCGCCCGCAACCAGATCGACCAGGAAATGGTCCAGTTGGAAGAAGTTCTCCCGGTTCGCATTTACACTGTATGCGTTGCCGTACTGGTCATATTTTGGTCCAAGGAACACTAGCACCACCGCCTTCTGGGGCTTGTCCGACACCACGTTCAGCTTGAACGAGAATGGCAGATGGTTGAGACGAGGCATTCGCGCGTACAGCACAAAGTCTTCACCCTGATAGTGGGCCATTTTGCCGAACTTCTTCATCTCGCCCGCCTTCATCGTGCTCTCGTCGAATACCTCCACATCGACCGCGTTCGTAATGTCCGCATCAAAGTTGTCGAAGTACGTTACCAACTTGTCCATCTCGACCGTTTCCACCTTTACGCCGGCGAAGTTAACCTCGTCATACTTGTAGCTCGGTAACGTGTCCAAATAGCGATAGTAGAATCCGATCACACGTTTGAAGAACTGATAGAACACAGGATCGCGCATCGCCGTTTCGTAGCGTTCGAGAACACTCGGTACCGCGCGGAACTCGTTGAACATCTCGAAAGAGCCACCGAGGAAGAACTTGGCTACCTTCTCGAGATAGCCGTAAAAACGCTTGTTAACGCTGTCATCATTAGATTGGATCAGATTGCCCAGATACTCTACACCGGTCGGGGTGCTAATGTTCACGAACGTGCCGTCTGGCAGGATGATGAATCCGTAATCGATCGCTTCCATCAGGCGACGCTCGTAGTCAGTGATTTCCTGCACCACATCGTGCTTCTCTGTGTAGCCATTGTGATAGTTCTCGCGGGCCGGGAACGGCACACCGTTGTAGTAGCGCAAGTAAGGGTAATATCCGGTTTCGATCGGCTCGTACCACGAGAAGATCGGAATAGTGCCAAGATCGTTGGACAGACGTTCGAGATAGTAGCGGGCAAGGAACTGCTGATGCTGGTAGAGATAAAACTCACCACGACGATCCTTGTACAGTCCATACTCTTTGCCACCCATCCAAGTCGGATAGTCGGCATGGAAGTAGTAGTAGTACGCGTTTAGTCCAATATCCTCCATGAAGTAGCTGACGCGCTGCTCCGGATTGCTGTGCACATAGTATCCAGTGTAGTTGCTCGGAATGAACGCACTATACACACCATCGGCCTTCTTCATGCGATAGAAACCCTGCATCTTGTACCGCTGAGCCTTGCTGATGACGACATCGTTGAAGAAGTAGTACGGATAGATCTCGTACGGTGCCGGAAGTACAATGCCCTGCATGTCCTCACGGTGCAACACTGCCACGGTGACGGCGTACACAAACATACCCTCGTTCACGTGGAATCGGGCCCAAACCATCGTCTTGTAGAACGTATCCCAATCCTTAGCGTAGTAGAACAGATGGAACAGGGCGACCGCTTGCTCCCGGTGGTACTCGTTGTACACGGAAAAGATCTCTTCCATCGGCAACAAACCGTACTTGTAGAAGCGCAGGAACTCCTCCACAACCTGCGGCTTGGTGAAGTGTTCCTTGTACGCAGCCAAATCAAACGACTTCTGGTCTTCCCACAGGTGCGTGTGCAGTTCCGGCTGATGAACGTGCTGGAAAATCTCCAGCATTGTCTTTTGCTTCTCCAGGAACGGCTTGTCGGCGTACTTGACGTCCTTCGTCATGTAGTAGCCGCTGGCGGTACAGGCCAGCAGGCATACCACGGTGATCGCTAGGAACGATCGCATCGTGTTTCACTGTCGGTTTGGCTTGGTCGACTTCGATCGGACTGACTACCGTTCGGTGAACGAACCGCTTTCTTATATAGTAAAGTGGACCATCGACCAACTTACCTCAGTTAGCAACCGAACACCAATCAACGAGCCCCCTTGACCTTACGTAGAATGTTTGCTTATCAACAAAGTTGAATTCGGCAATTCGACAATGCACAAGAGCACACCGATTTCGATGCAGATGCATTTCGTAGCGTAGGTGATAAGGTAGCTGCCGGGGGTCATCATCACAGACGGACACACACTGCCAGACATTCTGGCTATTTCGATAATCATAAATGGTGGTTACTTTGTTGCTAAAATCAATCCTAAAAGATGCTTAATTTCGGAGAGTAAACCCAACCCAAACAAAACCCTAGCACAACTTACATTTTTTTTATTAATAATAATATTTATTCTCTTAACTTTTTGTTTGTGTTTCCTTTTTGTTTTGCTATTTCGCACAATGGATCGAATTACTATGCTCGGTTGCACTTGCACAGAACGATCGCGCGTGCACATTTTTATCTCCGCGGTTTGACATTTATTGAGTAACCCCCGTCCTGTTCAGATTCGACAACACAACCACAGTAAGAAGCCGTGTTCGTTCTGAGTTTTGTATCTGCCTGTCATCTGTTTTCGTTCACTTTACTTTGCCATTTACCTTATTACTTAAGTAATGCAACATGTATTCACGAGTATCTATTTCAAATGCCCTGAATTTTATGTTCTTTTTCATTTTAATTTGCTTGCTTCTCTGGAATCGCATATGCTCTTTTTCCTAGGGGTTGTGTTATGCCATTTTGCATCCTTTAACCGTACTTTTCTGTTGTTACTTTGCATGAAGCGATCCATTATTCCAATGTCCTATACTAGCACTTTACTTTAGTTTTCCATGTTTTCTCTATCTTTTACACCTTGGCACTGAAGAGACAGTCAACAACCACAATTCCCTCTACATAAGGAGAGCATCGTTCAGATAAGTTCAAGCTACAACATACACACGTATTGTATCGTGGCATCAATTGACGTGGAATGTCAATCGCTTGGTACTTGTAATGGAGGGTAAAATGAAAAAGATAGATTATTCCAAACGAAAATATTTAGAAAATGGAAGGAAATTAAAAAGAAGATAAACCAATCTAATTCGATTCGATATCAACAGTCTAAATAAAGAGCAATGAGTGTCTTGTGAGTTTTTTTTACGCTCTCTTTTTATTTGCTTCCACCTGCTTGTTGCGTGTTACTTTTTGCGGAGGCTTGGATTGTTTGTATTATGCTTTTAGTGTTTTCCTTTCCTTTTTCTTTATTGATTAGATTCCAGTACATTCATGTTAGTAACAGATGATAATAATTACATTTTTGGCTACTCAACCTCAGCTAACAAATTTTCCCCTTACTGTACAGCAGGAGTCTGGAAGCAGTTTCTGTCTCACTTCCACGCCTCACGCACAAACACACACACATTGTGCAACCATTTTAATGCTAGTAGCTCTTTTCGTACCAGTTTGGGCGAACCGTTTAGATACTGTGTGTTTCAGTATCGTGTCGTCTCCCTGTTTAAGCTTACTGCTTATACACCCTGTTGCAATATGTGCTGCCCTGCAGCTCTACTAAGCCAGGCCTGAAAAAGAGAAGCAGCACTCCTCTTTTAGCCATATTCGGATCCGTTTTTTTTTTATTGAGCATTACTAGTACAACGTATTTTTGTTTGCTTGAGTGACAAAGAAAGTTCTTATGAGTGTATGTATTTTGTGTATGTGTGTGCCTTTTTTACATGTACAATCAGCGTTTTACAAAACTACTAGTCCATATACATTTGCGGAAGTACTGGAAAACGGGAGCAAAGGGCTAATGTGTGTGTCTTGTGTCTTGGTTAAGTCAAAACGTGTTATTTTGAGCTGTTCACTCACCCGCGGAAGGCATGGAAAGCAAGCATGGTACGACCTAAATAGTTTTTATTTCTTATTGCCCTTTTGCTTAGTCCACAAAGTATTTAGTTTTGCGGTTCTCTTTTTATTACATGGTATGAAACGGGAATGGAACAGAAACGAGATTTTGGAAGCAATTTTTCACTCTTGTGAGAAAATAAGACCACAGTTTAATATACAATTTACACGTACAGCTTATTTCTGACGGTAAGGATGGTCATTGAAGACACGACCAAATTAGTTATTGTTCTTCGCTTCCGTGGCTTTCCGTGTGAAATAAATTTAAAACACAATAACATTATTACCTTCTCATTCCATCCTACACACACAAGTACACACACACACACACTTATACTGAGTATCAAGAATCTTTCCTATTATTTGTTGTAATATTATTCTTGCGTTGGCTTGCTTGTAGTGTAGCGTGTGTTTCGGATTTGGTTTTATATTTACAGCACTTGCGCAGTCGCCAATCACAACCCGGACGTACGATCCGTCATCAGCAGTGCAGCTCGATTCCAGCAGTGCATCAAAGCTGCCCCGACCACCAGCACGTATAGCGTTGACCGGGGTTGCCTGAGAGCTGAACCATCTCCGGTCAGCGGTGAATTGTCTGGATCGCCGTTGTTTTTCCGCCGATTGTTCGACCCGTCCAGCCCGAGCAGATTCGGGGAGATGGTCGTGACGAGATCGCTCACCAGGATGCGCTGCTGGGCACTCTTGGTGTAGATGTGTAGGATAGAGATCTCACACATTACCGTGAGGCTGGTATGGAACGGTGGCATCGATTGGTAGATATCCTGCAGCACCTGACTGTGTGGAAGCATCTCGAGCGAGGAGAAGGTGGGCGTACCTTCGTACGAGCGGTACGTGATGCGTTGGTACGGCGATCGATGAATCTATACAGGAGCATGGAACAAGGAGAAAAAGCGAACAGAAAAAGAGCATGAGAGTCGGCTGAAACTGAAATGAGTTTCCTTCCTTTGTTTGATCAAACTGTTACACTAGCTCGCAATGTTTGTTGTGAAACGCCAAACAGACCACACAATCGTTTGCCAGAGTGGAAGGATTCCGAGCACTTCCAATTTATGGTCAGCAAATAATCTGGATTGATTGTCAAATCCACCCTCGATACTTACCCGTTTCGTGTTGATGTACCAGGTAATGTTGGCAGCCGGAAAGGATGTCCCCACGGTGCAAACCGCCCGGAAATTGTCCAGCGTGGTGATGTGCGTTTTGTCCAGCTGCATCATCGGGTCCTCCTTCGGTAGCTCGACTACCTGCATGCGTGCCTGTCGGATGTCGGTGTGGAAGAGTGGTGCGTCCTCGGACACCTCGCACTGGAACTGGCCGGTCAAGTCGCGCGTCACGCCCCGCAGCGTGACCGAAGTGGCATCCGACTGTGTGCCCTGCGTGAGTGTGTGTGTGATCCAGCAATGGGAAAGCGATGGTGGGAAAAGAAATAGACGGATGGCTTTAAACAATGCCACGACGGGGAAGGGAGTTTCGTTGCCATGAGATAACAATCAACACATCCGGCCGGAAATTCATATTGATATGAACTTGCGGATGTTTGAGGTAAGCATTTGATCAAGTTGCATTGGAATAGCTACAGCTCGAGTTGAAGGCGAGATTTGTTGGTTGAGAATAATTTATTTTGTTATCGTTTTACAACAACATAACCTGAAGTTTTCAAGTAAAAAATGTTATTAAGTGATGTGCAGCGGTTTGTAACATCAAATATAAAATCCATCTTTCATAAAATTGAAACACATGTATGACCTCTTGAAAGCTACTAATTTAGAAAATTTATTCCTTTGACAATAATTGTAATTGTCGTTTTTCTTAGTCTTGCGCATTAACGCTTACTTAAAAACTTAGCCCACTGGTTTTAAGTGCATTTTACACTCTCACCTGCGTGTTGATCGTCATTAATTGTTTACTTCACGTTAACCACCAAGCGCCTCCATTACCTGGATGAACCATTCGAAAACACCTTAAATCCTCTTCCATTGATTGCATTTGAAATTAAAATCAAAATGTTTTTTTTTCCATGAAACAGATTTTAATACAACAAACAATTATTGAAATAGGCACTCTCGATTTTCAGACAACCAATTTTGTAAATTTTCTTGACAGGGCATCATAATTGCTAGTGTTGAACATTTCCTAGCAACAAACCATTTATTCGTTTTTTAGTCTTTAAGCAACCAAAAGCTCACTAAAAGTTCAGCGCAAGCAGTAAAAAGCATGAACTTCAACAAAACATTACATAACCCTTCATCCTTTGGCAAACCACAAGTTCCGTCGTACTCGAGCAAATTTGGCCCCCCAGGGAACCAAAAATTAGCGTCCCCCGCAGGGAGCCAACATCCGGCATCAAGTGGTGCATCAACTTTCATCAACTTAGCAGCCAAAGCGTGCCAGCTGAGATTGGGTAAGAAAAAAAAAAGATCGAAAAAATGGAAGGTAGGAGAGAATTTGTGGATGAGCATTTTCTTTTTCTTTTTATTTTTTGCTAAATTAGCTCCTATCGAGAACTAGTACAAATAGTCGTAAATGAGGTTTACGTACAATAATGGAACTAGCACTTCGCACCGACCAGTACAGATGCTTCCAAGGAAGCGATTCAACTTTTTTACAACCATTTCCGACCGGGTTTTTATCTTTAATTATCGCGGTGCTTTATGAGTGCTGGGTTTATCATTCGTACTGCTTCCTGGGGCTTCAGGACAGCCTCCGGGTCGACTAATTATCGTGTCGAAACAGGCGGAAGGGTTGCAGTTCTGGTGCGAAATGTTACACCAATCGTAGGTATAGAAATAACAAGAGAGATAAGGAGAGAGAGACCGAGAGAGAGAGAGAGAGAGAGAAACGAAAAGAGAGAGAGCTGCAGATCAGAAAAGCACAGCAGTTGCGTTGGTCCAGCCGGAACAGTATACGTGTAATCGTTTTATAACATCGCCGGATTTCAAACGATGACTAGTGGCAACTTCTAGACAGCTGGACTAACTGTAAATTAGTGTTGTGGCCTCTGGCTGACGGCTACAATTGGCCGCAGTAAAAAGTAGGCTCTCCATTATCAGGATAGCCAGTTGTATGGAGCAGAAAATATCTACCACAAAACGGACAGCAGCAGCTGGTTGGTTTTGTTGAAAGTTGAGAGCGACTCAATCGGAGGTGAATAAAGGATTTTGATAATCGCACCGCTTCGAGAAATAGGGTGGATGAGTACCAGAGTTGCCATACCGTCTGGAGAACGACCTGTTGTTTAAAATACATCTCCGTTTTTGCACTTCACTGTTGCCACAGTGCCACTGTTCATCAGGCATGGAAGATCAAACTCATCCACTCAGTTTCAAAAGGCCAGTTGAGCAAAGGTGCACAGGCATAGCCCAGTTCCCAGGAAGTGGGGATAACGCAAGAGGAGAAAACCCATTGCCCAGATAACGAAAGATGGAAATAATTTCTCTCATTATGTTTATGAATTCTACAGCAGTTAGGCAGTAATTACTTCCATCCTGGCTCGATAAGAGCGTATTACAACCAACTCAGCCGGGTGTGCCATGTTTTTGCCGGAAGCAATCGTAAAGATGGGAACGACGAGCGAGAGTGTGTATCCGTTTTCTTTTTCTTCAAACCGCGGAATTTCAGTTTCGATTGGATCATCTGTTGCCCGGCCCTAGGGTTTCAAACAGGGAGCAGCTGCTTCGAGTACAGTTCGCTTCCCATTGTCGATGGTCTTAGGGAGAAGCTTGAGGGACGATAATGATGATATGCTGTGAGCGAAATCGTGACCGACATCAATTGAAGGTTTGCTCTGGGGCCAGAGAAAGGAATTGTAGTGAATGAAAAGTTTTATAATGAGCTCACTTTTGCAGTACGATAGTGGGAAAAGTGGTTGCGGGTTTCCGTGTGCGGCCAGCGCATTGAGGGGTAGAGCTAAAGCAAAATCGATTTCTTGTTATGATCACTTCACTCAAAAACAAGATTATTCGATATTTGCTACATAATGCTCATTGTTATAGTGATAGCAGTTTTTTTAGTTCTTAATGGTAATGATAACTGATTCTGCAAATGAATAATTGTATTCTCAAGTAATGTTATTATTGCTCTCAAACAGTTAGGAAAGAACGTTACAGTTTTTCAAATTCGAGCGTAAATGAGCGGTTGATGAAAACTTAACTTAAAAAGGTCTTTTTTCAAAATCGATTCATACACCAATTCAACAATAATTTATTTGAAATCTAAAACTGGCTACAGCATCAACAGATTCCATGCGATAATGGTATTTTAATAAAGCGTCTAAACGGAATGCACTTTATATCATAATTGTACATCAAACCTGAAAAGGTGTGAAAAGCGAACACACACACGCATTCACAAACGTGAATAGTATATACCCTAGCACCTATCCTTCCATAATCTATCGGAGCTAGTATTTCCGGGGTTTTGCAACATAATGGCCTTTTCATATCGCATCCAATGAACGACCCGTAGCAACGGGCCGTGCAACTTCCATCGAGCTATTTGAATGAATGTCCATTATCTATTCCAATAAAACCGTGAACCATGTGGAGGCTAAGAAACAAAGCAAAAAATATATATATCCCCCTATGCTTCACGAGGCTTAGGTGAGCTAGTGTAGATAACAATGCTGCACCACAGTTCATCATACTGTGGCCTTGGTTCGTGAAGTTTTTCCCACTTTTTTGTGACTGTATAAACTGTAAAGCTGCACAACCTTTCTACCCTGCACACACATATGACACGGGACGAGAGAGAGAGAGAGAGCCAGGACTGTTCACATGACGGATGTTAATTAAAAAGCACTTTGTGTTATTCTCTACCATGGCCCACATTCACCTAGTCGTTGCAACGAGTTCCGAATATATGTTTAAGGGGGAAGGAAGAGGATTGGAATTTGTGCTTGCTAAAGAAAGGGTGGGTGGGGCTCGTTTTGCACTACCACTGACTTACCTGCTCTCCTGCCAACCCAACCTGCCCACAGACCGGGGTCCATTTTTCTTCCATAACAGACAAATGGCACTCAATGAGTACAATACAGTGTCGAAGCGCTTTTTATCCGGCCACCTATCACGACGATTCTCCTTCCTCCTCCCCATCAAACCACTCTTCACTGCTCTTTGTATTATCGTGGGTATCTTCTGAGTACTTTCCAACCATTGGGAGTATATCAAGAGAGGGCTTGCATACATACATATATATACACACACATACTGTAGCTGGGAAAAGCACGACACAAAAGAATCACTCTTGAAAGGCCCACCGTTCCTCACCCTGCTTTGGTTGCTTTCCCACGATTGCAATTTAGCTAGCGGCGACATTTTGGTATACCTTGCGCTGAATAGATAAACCCTCCGGACAGCATCACTCACTCTAAACCGTTCCACCAAAGTATGAGTGTGTGTCAGCCCACCGGCAAAAGGCACAAGGAAAGAGAGAAAGAGAGTAGTAAAGTATGTAATAATTCCAGCACCCTCGACACATTGCTCCACTGTACACGGAAGGGTCGTGAACATCAGCAATGTAGTTCATTCGCGCAAGCTGGCCCGTGCCGTAGCTCGTATTGAAGACGGTTGGCAAAGGATTAGCCCACTTCGCTTACCGGTGAAGCACATGTAGTGAAACAATAGGACTCCGTTCGCTGAGTGCCGAAGGTGGGTAGAAATAAAGGAAAGTTCCGGCCTGGGTCTCCGTTTACTCACTCTTTTTTTTTCTGTTACGACAGACCTTTCGCTTCTTGTTCAACCTTTTTCCTATGCCCTTTTTTTGGCCTCACACTCCACTCTCTGCCTTTTTACGATAGTGAAAAGCAATTACTTCGTGCTTTCGAACGGACGCTGGTGTACATTGTTGCCGTGGGTAGGCCGCAAGGTTTCGGAAGTGGTTTAGCGCGAGCTGAATAGCCAACCACGGCGAACCTTCTCAGGCTCTCAACAGCTCTGACGGATCCCCCAGAGACTGGCCAGACCTTACCAATGACATTTTTTGCGCGCACGATGTAGCCTCTCGCCGGGCCTGGTAACGGGCATTTCATTTCCATCGAGGCTCTTTGTCTAGCGGGATGATTGAGCTGTGACGAGCCGTGCTAGTTTGTTTGTTTTCAACGATGCAAGGTGTTTGATTGGTTTAGTATTTTGATAATTTGAATTATTTTTGAATTGAAATACTAAGAAAAAGGATAGTTTTTAAATGTTTTTTTGTTTTGTTTAAATTAACATCAACCAGAGTTCTTTGTCTTACATGAAACCTATCAAAGTTACGTCGCTTCAACAGCGTTAGATTAATGTGTTAGATTTGCACTCAAATGCTTCATTCAGAACAAACATAAGTTAAAAGCCTTAAAGGTTGTTGTTTGAAAACATTTCAGTTTTCGCATTTCGTGTAACTTTATCTTAGCGTATCTCTACTAAACTATAACTTTGATCGTAACCTGTTAATCTTCCCAAACCTGAGGTAGACAATACGGGATATTAATGGTATCTTCTTAACGGTTTCCCAAATTTACCTGTTCTTTACGCATCGTCTGCTGCTACAAACGAGATGCGAGCCGTTTTGATAAGCAAACTCCAATTAGTCCCTTTATGCCTGTCTCTCATGCAAAAGGGACACAACACGAGACCAAACCGACGAAAAGAGCCTTCCTTCTATGCTCAACAAACACACTCACACCGACATCGCGGTGGGACATTCTCGACAATTTTGGCATCTTCATTCACGCTTCACCGTTGAGCCGGTTCGCTGTTCATAATTTAGCTGACATGTTGTTGTCCCTGGTAAACGGCAACTCAACGGCACTCTTACATACACACACACTCACACAAACCCAACCACTGGGGTGTTGTAAAATTAATTCACCGTCCGCTGTCGGTGCTGTCAGCGAAAGTGCTTTCAAATTACGGTGCCCGGGTGAGAGATGGGACTTTACAAAAGCGAAACTTGGTTTTTAATATATTGTGCATGGTTTCTCTATCTCTAAGGTGTGTATGTGTGTGCGTATATCCTCGCAGAGAGTACCGGATGTGGCGTAACGAGCCTTTGATTGGCTTTCCAGACTTTCATGTTAATTTGAACTCAGCAAGGTTTACGGTGGTATCAGACCCTTCGAGCGGAGGTTTGTGTTTTAATAACCACAGAACGAAACGGTGATCTGGGTGATCTGGGGCCCTACATGGAGAGGGATCATTTTTATTTCTCTGCACTACTTGTATGGCAAGCTACACCATGTGCCTGAAAGATTTGATTTTGCAAGAAAAGAGAAACACTCGTGGCTTTTCGTTTCAAATCGCTCGTGCACCAATTTGCTTCACCTTGGATGCCTTTAAGCGAGGGAAGTAAATCTTAAAGCCATACACCGGCATCTACCATGCAGGGCAACGCTGAATGGAAACGGCCCCTTTATGCGTGGCCATTCGTAGGATGATGTGGTTGTGTGTACGTAAAACAATAAAGCTGCTGCTTGCTTTTAGTATTGCTGTTGATAACTCTCCACCATAAAGTGAGACAAAGATATGGGTGGTAAATTTAGCAGCTGCAAGCCATTTTCCACGAAACGTGTGCGACCCGTTTGGTTACCGATGCTTCCTCGGGTGAAAACACAATGTGTACATGTGTACTATATCTGAGCATCACACACGGCGTCATCAAACCGAAGACCCGGTCGTATAATGGTTCTTTTGGGATGCGGTAATTGTGTATGCCTCAGACAGACACACAGAGAGGTAAGTAATTTCTCAGCCCTTCAACATCTGACACAGTTTGCTGGCTGGCGCACCCGTCAGCCCGGCAAGGGTCTGTAATACACTCAAGTGCATCCTAAGAGCGCCATTGTCTGGTGAGCTGTTTGTTAATTGTACAATGACACTAGACCGACACCGATCTGTTATTTCCGTTTGATTACCATGACAATGGCAAAAGGAGTTGCATAGGAAGAAGAATTGTTCGAAAAGGCGTCAGAGTGAGCATTCGAGATGCTGAGAAAATGGAAAACAAGGTGAATAGATTGTGTGCAGGGGGAGGGAAAGAAGGGATAAAGGGAGTGATTGCACTGCAAAATGGTGTCCAGGTTGGGAAAGGTTTTGGGATTTCTTTCGTTCGGGCATTCGTTCTGATTCGTAACGTACATAGGCAGCACTGTTTTATGGCGAGTTCTAATTATCAACTCTTTAACTGTCACATCCACAATGTACCTTTTCACACCATAATTGAATATTATCATTGATCTCAAAGTAATGCAAAATGTTTCAAAACTATCATGAGGATGGAAGAATTAGGACTCCATCGTATCCCTCAAAACTGATACGCCTAACATACGTTGCATTACAGCATTTTAATAAATATAAGAAGCAGAAGGGAAAGTAGTATTTGCCTCTGATATATATTTGCTACGTTGCATGTATGCTTCGTTTGACTACATCTGAATACATCTTAAATAGAAAACACTTCAACACAAAATAAAAACAAACATTCATCCATCCTTTCCAGGCAGTACAACAAAAAACGAAAACTTTACGCACACCGTGAGAGCATTGCACCGGCACACAATCGTTTCTATTCGCCTCATCTGCAACTGGCATAAAGCAATTTAATAAAGCACTTCCAATCAAAATCTGGCCCAAAAATTTGCTCACAACTTCGGCATAAAGGGGGTTGGGAGTGTCCCTTTCATCAGAAACCGCTTTCGAAACAGTGTACAGCTCTGGCACCAGTTTGATGATGGTTTCTTATAGAACCACAAACCTTATTGAAGTTTTCACAAAACGGAACTTAATACATGTTTGTGTGTGTGTGCTTATTTGAAGCATTCACTCTTAAGAATTTCCGGTGAAAATGTGTCACGGCAACTTAACATTGTGTTCTGATGGCCCTCGGGGGATACAACCGCGCCAATATTCGTGTGGCATATGTTTTCATTTCCATGACACTTGCAAGGATTCGGTGCTGTCGCGTCGCGTTGACTTACCACGCATCACCGATTTTCCGACATACACACAAACACACACATTCAATACTCAACCTCCGGATGCCAGTGTAACTCTTTAGGATGTGTTGTCGGACCAGGCAACAACCATTGAGGGTAAATTCTTTCGCTTGCAGTCAACTAAATAGGATTGAGATTGCGTGCCAGACGGAACCGGGGACGGGAATTGAAAGTTGCCCCCGCACTGTTTCGGTTTCGTCACGGCAGACCACGCTAACCTCACAACGATCGCAGATGTTTTATCGAATAGAAAAGTAAAGGAAAATCACCCCACTCTACTCATACTACTATATGGTTGGTGTACACATATGGTTCCTGAAAAGCGCTTGCTGAAAATTCGACTGCAAGCGAAACCCGTAATAACCAGCAATGTCGGTTGTTGAGTTTTTTTCATCGGGAAATTGTGGTGTGGAAGAAGTTTCGATCAAATGCAAAGAAAGGAAACATTCGATGACAGGAAGAGTTTAAGCGGAAATTGAGGGATTGAGGGCAGGTAATCAAAGAAAATCATACGCCCCAAGGTGTGGTGGCCTTCTTGTTGTGGTGGGAAGGGTAAATTTCCAATCGACAAGAATTATACAGCCGCAGGCAGGAAATAATTTGCTACGTTCGTAAATAGCACGACACCCATCAAACGATGCGTGTTGCTGTGTGTTTTGCTTGCTGTATATTTTTTGTGCATTTTCACAAAACTATTCCAAAGACACGCCAACGCCCGTGTGAGGGCTTTCATTGGGAATTCGTTTTCACCGCTGAAAGAGTCGATACGATTGAGTCGAGTCGCTCGAGCATAGCTTATGCCTTACCAACCGCCGGTCTCAGTAATCCGTCCTCGAATGTGAAGCGGAAACCAAGCAAGTGACAATAATCCTTTGGGCTATTGGCAAAAGAAAGTTTTCCGTAGCACAGGAGCGCGGGCAGGATGCTCAAATAGGCTTACATTAATTTTGTTGCCTTCCAAACCTTCACCACTTCACTCCGGCTGGTACCTTCTGCACAAGAAATCGAGAAAAAGCATACATCGTTCATTAGAGAAGAAATGGAAAGCAATACATCTTTATCCGGTGCTGGTGTTTGTTTTGCCGGTGTGTGTAATGTGCTTTCAGCAAACAAACAAAAAACTCGAGGAAACTGTTCAGTAGTTATTGATGGTGTGATTTTATTTTAATTAAGAGCACCACACGCACATTCTTGTAACAAATGTACACCTTTTAGAGTGAAACGACAACACATCCAATAACCTTGTGCTCTTTTCGTTCTGTTTATGCTCTCTGTTCTGTAAGCTGCTTAGCATCTTGCCTTTTGTGAGCGTGAAGAATAGGTTAGCTTGCGAAACTGTGGGATTTCAATAACTTTCTTAAATAAAGCACCTGCAAGCGCGGTGTAGGATTACGTTAAATTAAGGCACATCAAGAATATACCGATGATTGCTTCTTTTTGCAAAAACAAAGGCCATTCTATACTTACATCGACCGTTATGCCGGAGACCGGGAAGGTGCGTGCTGGTGGTGATTCCTTGGGAACGAAGCGATAGAACTCTTCCCCTTCGAAATACCATCGAACGGAATAAAGCGTTGCCTGAGAATAGAAGAGTATCCGCATAAGCATAATAGAGTTACGTTGTCACGGCAACGGGATTGCTAAGACGCTGCGATTACGCTGCCAGTCGAACAGTTGACTCACCTTTTCCAGCTCTAATTGACACGATAAGGTCGCCGCATTGCCCATAATGACCGCCTCCGGGACGAATATTTTTAGATCCTTCAGGCTGCAAACTGCAACGAAACGAAAGTAAAGCAAACAGAACGCGCACAATCAGTACCAAACGTTTGTTTTGATGTCCAACACGAAGTCATTGAACCGGGCAGCAGGCGTTTGGGAGTCATAATCGAGTATTGCCACTGATAAGCGTTCACGAAACGCTGAAGAAGGTGGAATGTTAGTTAATATTCCTTATCGCACCGTGTGCAGCGGACGCCGATTGCCCATTTGGCTGAATGCAAATTTTGAAACGAGACTGCAATCTTGGACAAAAGGACACTTTCAAATGCGGAATTCGAGGTGTGAGATAATGGGAGACAAACAGAGGGAAAGTGAAAGCAAACTTTTCGAAAAGTATGACTATTCCGAAGATTCGTAAGTTTATACAGACCTTTTCGCAGAATCGATAAAGGTGCAAATGCAAACACCGAACCTTCTGTGGACTACTGGGTCGATGTATTGTTCCGTAGGAAATTGCACGATGTCTTCTCGGAGTCGAGTATGTGGGACAATATCCTAACTTCCTTGTTGTCCCTCGGGAAAAATGGAGCTAGGTCTTAACGGTGTTTGTGTGACGGTCTAGGTCCGAGATACCGATTAGCATTTACCCATACAAATGCAAACGGATTGCTCTTACCGCTGGTGCTCTTGCAGGTTATTTATCTTCCTGGATGAGAAACAATGCAAATACCATGATATGGCCATATGGTAGTCGTTCGTCTTGAACCCATAATTCATCCCGAAGCGAGACCGTCGACGTGCTCCGATCGGTAAACGGTCACCATAACCCGGTCAGAGTTTCCGTTCCTTCCAGGAATGCTGTTCCAGGAAAGACATTAGCCAGACGTAAGCCATGGACAGTCTTAGGACGGTAGGAGCAGAACCGACCGGCAGGTTATATTGTTTCGCCGAAGTGATGAAACTTTTGAACTTTCCAACCCTTGATATTCCCGATCCGCCGCTGGTGTCAACATAAGAGGAAAGTGTTTCACAAATCAAAAACTTCCAACTACCTTCAATCCGCACAGAACGAACGGATCCTCTCAAAAAGACAATCTTGAATTGATTGTTTTTGAAATTATTTTACGCTTTTGATCTCGGTGGTCCCTCTTCATAGAATCATGGTGCTGCAATATGTTTCATTGTTCCAGTGGCCGGGAGTGTTGCATTTAATTTATGCGTCTCCACCGTACCAATAAAGGGGAGATACTGGAAGGGATAGCTATAACCGTTGGAAAATTCGAGCATAGTTTCTTAACCCACTGCAAACTTATTGCTGGATGGGATGACTCATTTCTCCAGAGCTTTGAGCTTGTCGGAAGCAGGGTGAGGGTCAGGCAGGTGCTAAAATATTCCCTCACTTCATCGTTTCCTCCTTTGCTGCTAGGAAAATCAATAATGATTCAGAAAGATGTTTCCTCCTTTGCCTCGTATAGTGTGATCTACAATCAATTCTGGACTTAAATCGTTCAAACGGAACTATTAGAAAAGGGCATACGGCCACACGGCGAGACACTGAAAAGTGTTTGCTCAGGAGACACTTTATGCAGACCAAACGGAATGAGATTGGAAATTGAATAATGACTCTCTGGCTCAACGACTTGGACCGTGTGCGATAAAATCAGTTTTAGAACATTCTGCTGGTGTTTTCTATATGATAGGCCAAAAATATAAATTGTTGAATGAATGATCAAACGAAACTTTCTTTGTTGAACACGTCTTAGGAATTTTACAATTATTATTAAAAGATTATATGTACTTTAATGAATAAATAGGCTCAAAATAGACTACTCTTCTTTATCAGGCACGAGCCGGATACTGATACATTTTTTGCCGTTCAAATGAATTATTATTATTATTTTATTTGCACCTGTTTTCGTTTTCGAATCACCGAAACAGCGGGCACCTTCAACGATTATCACCAACACGACCACCTCATCCACTGATAGGGGCTCCATCACGAAATGGTATAAAAACGCATGTATCCCATTAGCCCGGTGCAAGTACAATCGTTCAGCCGACATGAAGGGGCTCACTGTGGTAGCATTGGTCAGCCTAGCGGCATTGGCCGCCGGGTACGTGGTAGTGCCCGAAGGCAAGGTAACCTACGCCGACAAAGATTTCCTGGTGAAGCAGAAGCAGATGCTGGAGGTGTTCCAGCATGTCCACCAGCACGAGGTGCACACGGAACTGTGGGAAGTGTCGAAGGCGTACGACATCGAGCAGCATTACGACCAGTACAGCAATGTGGAAGCGTTGAAGGAGTTCGTTACGCTGTACAAACACGGTTTGCTACCATTCGATGAGATCTTCTCCGTGTTCGATGATCATCACCGTGAGCAGGCGATCGCCCTGTTCCATCTGTTCTACTACGCCAAGGACTGGGACACATTCTACAAATCGGTCGTTTGGGCCCGATTCC
This sequence comes from Anopheles christyi, assembly GCA_000349165.1. Classification (NCBI taxonomy): domain Eukaryota; kingdom Metazoa; phylum Arthropoda; class Insecta; order Diptera; family Culicidae; genus Anopheles; species Anopheles christyi. The sequence continues at coordinate 28,135 of KB700681.1, read as the reverse complement.
ACGTGAACGAGGGTATGTTTGTGTACGCCGTCACTGTGGCGGTGTTGCATCGTAAGGATCTGGCCGGATTGGAGCTACCAGCACCGTACGAGATCTATCCGTACTACTTCTTCAACACCGAGGTTGTGCAGAAGGCGGCACAGTACAAAATGCAGGGCTTCCCCGGTGTGAAGAAGGTGGACGATGTGTACACCGTTGTCATTCCGACCAATTATACCGGCTGGTATGTGCACACGAACGTTGCCCAGAAGGTGTCGTACTTTACGGAGGATATTGGTTTGAATACGTACTACTACTACTTCCATGCCGACTATCCGTTCTGGATGGGTGGCAAGGAGTATGGACTGTACAAGGATCGTCGTGGTGAGCTGTATCTGTTCAAGCATCAGCAGCTGCTCGCCCGCTACTATCTCGAGCGTCTGTCCAATGATCTTGGTACGATCCCGGAGTTCTCGTGGTTCAAACCTATCGTTACCGGATACTACCCGAATATGCACTACTACAACGGAGTAAGCTTCCCGTCCCGCGACAACTACTACGAGGTGTACACGCCGGAGCACTACGAAGATGTGGAGGAAGTTGTTGAGTATGAGCACCGCATCCGTGAGGCTATCGATCTGGGATACATTGTGTTGCCCGATGGACGCCACGTTGATCTTACCAAGCCCGAGTCGGTAGAGTACCTTGGCAACTTGATCCAGGCCAATCCGGACAGTGTTAACAACCGGTTCTACAAGTACGTCGGATGGTTCGCTCGCATTCTGCTCGGTGGCTCAATCGAACACTTTGAAAACCATAAGGTGCTGCCGGGTGTGCTCGAACACTACGAGACGTCCCTGCGCGATCCGATGTTCTACCAGTTGTACAAGCGCGTCATTCAGTGGTACTGGGAGTTTAAGGATCATCTGCAACCATACACGAAGGAGGAGCTGGCATTCAGCGAGCTGAAGTTCGATTCGGTCAAGGTCGACAAGCTGGTAACGTACTTTGATCGATCCGATGCGGACATTACGAACGCGGTCGATGTGGAGGTATTCGACGAGAGCTCGATGAAGGCTGGTGAGATGAAGAAATTCGGCAAGATCGCTCACTACCAGGGAGAAGACTTTGTGATTAAGGCCCGCCAGTGGCGCCTGAACCACATGCCATTCACAGTTGAGTACAGTCTGTACGCCGAGAAGGCGGTAAAGGGTGTGGTGCGTATGTATCTGGGCCCGAAGTACGATCAGTACGGACACGCGTACGGTGTGAACGAAAATAGGGAGAACTTTGTCCTGCTCGATACGTTCGAGTGGGAGTTCAAGCAGGGCCAGAATGTGTTCGTGCGCGAGTCGACCCAATTCCCGCTGTACGTCCAGGACCGTACGCCTTACTTCGAGCTGTACAAGTGGGTGATGGACGCGTACAACGGTAAGCGTCAGTTCCCGCTCGACATGACCGAGGCACACTGCGGTTTCCCTTCGCGTCTGATGCTGCCAAAGGGCAAGAAAGGTGGCATGCCGTTCCAGCTGTACTTTATTGTTTCGCCGTACCATGCCCCGGCCGTTCCGCAGCACGAAGGATACGATTATACGCTGAACTGTGGCGTTGCTTCTGGCGCACGCTACATCGATTCACTGCCATTCGGCTATCCGTTCGATCGTCCGATCGACGAGAAGGTATGGTTCACTCCGAACATGTACTATCTCGAGACGGCAATCTTCCACAAGAAGGAAACGGAAATCAATGCCGTTCACTAGGCAGAAACGTAACGGATCGATAAAACTTGCTCTAACACAATGGAGTTTACTAATAAAAATTGCGATGGGATCTTTCTAATTTGAAGACGTTGTTTTTTATGCAGTTAATGTTTTGTTGGCAAATTCGTATTTATAGGACGCCATTCTTTAAGAACATTTGCCATAAACTTTTCATATCATCTATCGTGCACTCAAAAGTACGAAGAGCAATGCAAATATACTATACATATGTACCCGTACATTGTTTACTTGCCCAAATCGAGTCAAAGTTACACACACACAACAGTTGACAAACTGTAAAGGGCCCAGGCTCAAGTATTGCCCCGAGGCTTAAAGCAACGAGTTTCGCCGAAGCATTCAGACTAGAAAGAAGATGACTGTGATGTTGGTGATGTTTGTGTCGAGTTGAAATGTTTCTTTATATCTTTTTTGTGGAAAAAAGACTCACCAAACTTAATCCTTTGCCTGCGAGCAGAGAAGCGCACACATTCGGCAACCGCACGCTAGGTACTCTTGTGTTCCGTGCCGTTTCAATTAAAAGTAATGTAAGTGCGTTACACAGTGCATAAGTAGGCCGTGAGATTGCCTACCATCGCTGAACATGTTGGGAGTGGGTAAAAAATGTTTACAATTTTACATATTTGCGATGTGCGATCTCAGTTGAGAAAACTTGTTACCATCATACACAAAAACTTAGGTAGAGTTAATGGATTTGAGACAGTGGTTGACCGAGTAAGGAACAGTTAAGACAATTTTGATATTTTTTTTCCACAACAGCTCCCAGCTCTTTAAGCGATTAAGTTGTAACAAACGGTTTATAATTTGTTTAAAATCATGTGATTGAAAATTGTATGCCTCAAAAACCTTCGCTGACGAAGGAAAAACTGAAAAACTGAACATGAAAATGAAAAACTTTTGTTATTGTTTTTTGTATTTTTCACATTCATAATACATATCCCCTTTGGGTCAAGTAGCTGGTTCGTCCAGTTAGTCGGCAAATTACCCGTCATTATCGTATCATAATCATTTGCACTACAAGCCATTATGTAGTGCGTTACGACGTGAACACTTCAATGAGACAGTCGGCTGAGCTTTGCAGCGTCATTTGATCGTTGTCTTTACTGTGGCCTTCTTCCACACTTTTTCACGGCAAATTGGTGTGTTTTTTGCTTCGCGTGATTGCCGGTGGTCATGCGAATGGTCTATGAAGAGCAGTAAACAGTAGTGTCCTGTTTTCATGTTTTCCTACCTTGTCTTAATGATGAGCGTGTATCATTTCTAGCGGAACTGGTAAATCGTGTAAATGTGAATTGTTTTTTGGAGTTTTCTTTTTAAGCTACATGTACCAGATTGAAGCCATTTGTGTGAGAGCTTTCGAGCAGCAAAATTTGACTTACCATTTGAAATGAGTTCTGTCAGTGCGATAAAGCAGACCAAAAAGGAACTAAACCAACCGTAGCCGAGTTTCCTGCGCTTTGACATTGTGTATTGTAGTTTCCTGAAATAAAAAAAAAACAAGCGAGAAAACTTTTGTTACAATTTAAATTTTTAATATTTGTAATTTTGTAATGTAATGTGCATTTTTTAAAACCAACCTATTTTATATTTACATTGAGAAATGAGTGTTTTGCTTTTCAGTCATTCCTAACGTATAAATCGTTCATTTAATGGACCTCACATTAAACATCAATCTCTTACAGGTTTGCTTAAGTATCGTTTCTTGCCGCCTTCCATTGATTGGTGCTAATTTTATGAACGCATAAAAACTTTCCATCAGCAAAAACGCTTCTCACCAACCATAACAAACGTAGGTGAGGAGTACAAAAGAAAACACCCAAAAACATCACATCAAGTCCGTTAACGTCCTTCCTAGCCACTACCAGCCCGTAAGACACAAACACAACTGGACAAACTTGTTGTTGGGTGCAAGTAAAAACTATACTTTCTACAACAAATCGTGCATTCGCTTTGTGTTGTGCTCTTCCACTTGCCTGCTCTCCTTAAACAGGGCGATAAATTGTGCTGCACACGGCAACAAAAAAAAACACACACACACCAATTCCCCATCTCGAGACACATAACGCAACGATGAGGACTTGGTAGAAACCGACCGTACCAAAAGGAAGGTGAAAAGTTTTGAACGGAATAATTTGATGATAACCTTCCGGTTGAAAAAAAGTGAAATTATGCAAATTTATTCCAGTACAACTGTGGTAGGTACCACTCAACTCATTCCATCTTGCTCCGAGCCTGGTTTCCTCCTTGTAACACTGTGGGCAGCTTTTTTCCTCTTAGTAGCACAGTGTAAAAAGGTACCGAAGGAAATGAGTGGCCAGTACAGGAACTGAGCAAGCGGGAAGAAGCAGTAACATCCATCCGTTCGTTCTCAAGCTTTCGTACTCATCCGACCAGTAGTTACTAACGTCATTGCGCCGATTCGATATGACAGAGACGACGACGTAACTGCGTAAGGAAAAGGGAAAAGTCGATGGACGGGTAGTTGCTTCCTTCATTTTTCGCACCAAGCGTTCGGTGAAGTCACGAAGCCAGGGATGGATTTTTAGTGAGGCGTAGACTGTGATGAAGTTTTTCCTCTTGTACAACGAGCCATGATTTTGCTCTACCAGCCCACCATCCGTTTTACCCCGTTTGGTGTAGTAAAGTGTACGATTCGAATCTTCCATGTTCTAAACCACTTCCATTCCAGGGTATAGCCCGAAAAGCTCTCCAGCCAAACGGGTAAACGGTGTAGTAGAGCGCGTCACCACGGAACTCCGTCATTGCAGAAAAGCTGTTTAATCAGCGTTTTAAGCACAAAACTTGTTGTAAATGAGATTCTCAAAAAGCTGGAAATGATTGATGTTTGTTTTCAGTTCAACTTTCCTCCGCAATAGGGTTGTGGTGGTGATGGTATTTTTTTCTCAACTTTCAAAATTGTGTGATGCCATGTTATCTAGGCATGTTGTTTTTGGTCTGGTAACATCAAATTTAGGGGGAAATCTTTTCTCACATATCGGACGACGTGTAAACGAATGTTCTCATTAAGAGAAGGGTTGTGTTTGTGAGATAGTTTGAAAATGCTTCAAGAACACGACAAACGGTGAACGACTTATAATTTATTGACTAAAAATGCTAAAAAAAAAAAAGGAAAATTTAATGAAAGAAATTTTCATTAAGCAAAAGAAAATTATGAAACATTTCATAACATTTCCCAAGAATAGATTTTAAACGAGGGTTGAAAACAATTAAATTACCAACACATAAAACGAAAAATGCACTTATAATCCACATAGTTTAACTTAACAGACTTAGCATAACTTCAGTTTAAAGAATGTTAGCCGCTTACTTCGTGTGCACACATTCAAAAAATTAGGTTCTCCTTAGCATCGATCTGATTACTATTCTGGTAAAAGTGCCACTTGCTGGACCATTTAAAAAGAAAATATAGGAAGCTGATACAGTTACGTTTCATTTACGAGCTCCTGAAAATACTAGCTGTTCGTGTACCAAAACATCCACCAGATCATTCCAACATGCTTTCGTAAATCCCTCTATGATTTTTCACAACAGTTCAAGTTCGGTGCTTCTTTATTTTAACGCATTCAAATATGCCCGAAATCCCACCCAAAAACTGGTGCTAGCGGCAAGAGAAACATTTTAAATTGTTTACATTACCATTAAATCTAAATTATGTACAATTTATTGTTTTCAAGTGCTTCGCCTGATAGCCGGTACACTAACAAGTACCGCACCGACGATGCTAGGGCAATACGCGTCAGCACAAAACAGGTTCTATGGAAACCGTTCAACCTGCCTGAAGTTTGTCTGTTGAAGTTTGTGGAAGCAACAAGAAGCGGAAACGTGAATGATTTAATGCGACTGTCAAAATTTACATACACCAGGTGATCGTAGCGAGAGGAAATTGAAATGCCAACCCGTAGCAAAGCCGTCGTTTGCGACTGTTTCAATATCGAATAGAAATAGTGATTTTTCTGTTATCACTTTGTATAATGTGTCATGGTGTTTCTTTGGTTACAGGGTTGAGCAGAGGATTTTTTTGGCAACATCTGTTTGAACAGGTTGTAATTTAAGTTGAAGCGAACCTAGTCTATTCAATTTTGTGTTGATTGCTTCTTCAAATGTTCATAATAAATAGTTTAAATCTCCATTTTTGTTATTTGCTGAATTATTGTATTATTTGTTTTGTTTTGTTTTCAATGTCAGTTTCTGTCAATATTTCCATCCTGCACGAAACATGGAAAACAATAAGTCAACAGCAATTACATAGATAATGTTATAAGTTATCATAATTTAGCTTTAAAAAGGCCTTAACGCGGAATGTGATATTGAAAATGTTCTAGCTTGTCGTAGATTATTTTATTTCAGTGTTCAAGGCTTTTAAGACACTGTTTGGACTTACAGAAAAAGATCCGCTAAACACAGGCCCGCTCAAACTCGTACCATCGTGCTTCTAGGTTTGAACGGACTTCTGACCCTGTTCAGAAATTCAAAATTTTCTTTACATTTCAAACAACATGCCCTTCCAGAATCTCCTTTGAGCTAACCAGCTTCTGGTGTGTTTTCCGATTGATAAGGATAGATTATTACACGCTTACCAAGATTGCCGTCACTTGCCGTCTAATCCGTCACGGTAAATGCTGCCAACCATCTTTCTCTTGGTAAATCAGTCAACCCGTTCGTAAGGTTTGACAGATTTGGGCACTAGTAGTCCTTCGGCAACGATGGTACGCCAGAGATTGACCCGCTAGCTTTAATCCATCCCGATCAAACGCTCCCTCTAGTCCAGCCATGGTACGGGAACACGTACACAAAAGCATGCGCCTAAGCTAAATAGACACATTGAGTGCCACTGCTTGGCACGGTTGAAAGCACTCTCGTGCCAACCTGTCCTGCCCACTTAATTGCCAGCGGAAAAACAAAGAAACCCACTGCTGTATCCGGTTCCCCCAATCCGTGGTAAAAGCTTCCCCGAATGAAAAACTGCAACGCCGTGCTGCCCTGCTGCTTCCACTGAGTGCTGTATTGTTGCGAACACATAACTGAAGCGCTGTTTTAGTCGTTTTTGTACTGGGACGTTTTTGGACGGCGGCTGGGAAAGCTTGCAGAAGTAGCAGCATAAATGCAATCGGTACAAGAAAAGGAAGATTTAATGTTTCGATAGGATTAACTACGTTTTTTATCACCTCCCACCAGCCTCCCCTCATCCTTGGCAACAACGCGCAGGCATTGTTTGCTCCACTGTCCACCGAAAAGAAGCAGCACCAGACGAGTTGATCCTTTCATAGAGCGATTTACTCTGTTTTGCTGACTTTTTCGTCCCATTTTATCACAACCTGGCACGGTTTGTGTGTATGTGTATTTCTGTATGTTTGTATTTTCCATTTCTACGTATTACGCCTTACCATGGCAAGGGTGCAAAATGTTTCGCCCCAGCTACCAGTTTGGTGTGTTCAGTGCCTACGGTGCAGCATCAGGAAGGATCCCATTCATTTATTGTTATCCTTTCTGTGTGCGCTGTGTGTATGAGTACGTTGTGTGTAATGTTTTGTAGCGTTGCGAAATGGCGATAGTATTTTTTTATAAGTTTCCGTACCCCGTACTGATCATGTCCTTTTCGACAGTGAAAAATTGTTTTCGGCGTATCGAAAGCGTTAGTACCATCGCGCACCCACTGACGCACTGGGAACAGTGGGCAAACCAGCTGTTCGAACTGGTAAAAATATACCATCCTTGCCTGCAAGAAGCTCTGACCCGAAATATTCCTGGAGCTTATGATTGAATTAAAAAAAGGGCGAGATGGTGCCAAACTAAATGGTAAGATGATCAATTCGGTGCAAACGAGCGAAAGAAAATAATCTAATGTGGTCTAACATAGGTTCTGTGGCCATCACTCCCCTACCGGTCTTCGTTAATGCAATTGTTTGTTGTTTGTTGTTTTTTCATTTTTCATTGCACTCGGACGAGCGATTATTGCACCTCTCGTTTGTCTTCACTTACTCGATGCTTTTGCTTGCTGCAAAACACATTTCTCTTCCCTTTGGCCATTATTTTTTGCTACCAAAAGAGTGACTGTATGTGTATATGTGTAATATTTGAACCAAGTGAAGGCAAGTCCTTTACCATTATTTTTTGTTCTTTCCCATCCCATCTGTCCGTGTTTCTCTTTGAATCAGCACAAGCTCAGCGCTCTTTTGTCTGCCGGCGATGGAAATGGCTTCGAGTCAATTGTTGTTGCCCCCCAAAAATGTAGTGTACATAGCAGCGTTCCTATTATTTATGTTTTTATTTATTTTACGCCATATTTTTATCCTGTTCGACGGTATGTGGGCAAGGAACAGTGGTTGAGATGAAGGCTGCATCAGCACTCCCTACCATTTACCCACCCAAAACTCGCTTTTGGTCCAATAGCTTCACACTTTGTGGCGTGTGTGTGTGTGTGTGTGTGATTGTTGTGAATCAAGTAGCGTGGTAAAAATGTAAGTTTGCCGTTTATTTGCCAACCCCGACCCCAGCAATCTTTTGTACTGTGATCTTTTCAAACCGGGATGAAGGGATGTTAAACTCCCTGGTGTAGTGATACGCGTCGACTTGTTTATGTTTCGAGTGCTTTTGTTTTTCAACATAACCGATCGATCCACGCCGAAAACGCATGTTACTATGAAGTGTGGTAACAAATCTGTCAATCAACCTGTTTGTATAGGGTTTGTGCAATATTATTTTTCCGTAAAAGGATTATTAATACAGTTCGTGTTTAGATGCATGAACCATCATTTGCATAGCAGCTTCAATGAGTTATGATCTCCTTTAATAGCGGTTCAATGATCACTGTTTGTCTTTACTTTACAACGAGTGGTTTTATCAAAGTTAAAGACACGTTCACATGAGCTAACAATGTTAGCTGCCACGAGATAAAATGTATTGTGCGAGAAAAAAAAACTTTGGTAATCGAACTGCAACTTAATGCAACTGAATGAGTCATCCTTGACATATAAAATATATTTAAAACACTGTATTATTTCACCATTTAATTCATATACTATACATTTTCCTCCTATAAACTATCCTATAAACTAAAAAAAACTATACGTTTATATTTTATCACAACAACGTATAAATCCTTTTCTCTTATGTTTCTCACATTGTTTAACCTTTTTCTTTACCACGAATGACAGTTTGCCGAAACCGAACAAAAACTTCTCTTGCAACTTCAAACTAAATTAATTAAAATGTTTGAACACATCGTTCAACTGGCTCATATTGACTACCCAAAAAAATGGTTTCAATTGATACACCAACACACAAACAAACACTGCTTTATCCCATCAAACGTTATTTTTTTCATTTTCAGATAGATTGAATGTAGAAAGGCGCGCTCAATGAAACTTCTCTCCTTGTTTGCTGCATGGAACGTACGGAGCTGCGGCTTTGTCTTTCCCGTTTGCGTGCATGCGTGCATGCTTGCGTGCCAGTGTCAGCACTGTCATTCTGATTGATTTCATCGAGCCTCGGAAAGCTCTCAGGCTAATGATGAGATGTCATTTGGGATTACGGTAATCTGGAAGGGATTATTAAAAATCAATTCCACGCTTCTCTTGAGACGCATCGAATGCGCACTCACCGTACATGAACATGAGTGAATTTTCGTCAGTGTTGAAACGATTTATTGGAAATGTTATATTTATTACAAAATACAAATAAACCGATGCACTTAAAAGGGGAAAATATCAAACCGTTATAGGAAGGAGAATGAAAGATAAAGCTAACTTTTTAGATGTTTTCTACACTTACACTAAAGTAGCAAACAGTACTTCATATAAATGTGCATACAGTTTCTACCTCTTACCATACCTTAGTAAATCTTTGCTCCTTTCTCGATACGTGAGCATAATTGAGTTTCGAAGCGGATATTCAAACTTAAAACTGCACTTCCGGTGGAAATCCCCCACTCAAACTCAGTTGATTCAATCCCATTTGAACGGTGTTTGATTTTTATAACGGTCTACACAAACGAACCGACACAAAGCGATCCGAAGAATGGACGGTACGTGCTCCGGAAGTACGCTCACGAGCACTACTGAGAAAAGGTCCACTGCCTCGGAAAGCTCCTAATAACGCCATAATTAGCTCTACAGCTTTTACTCATCCCCGCGCAAGCCGACATCTTTCTTCCTCTCATTGCCCGACTTAAAAGAGAAAGCTTGACCGATCACGACCGACGGATGATTGCGGTATTTTTCTGCTTCTGTGGCTTTATTTTATTTTCCAACGACCAGCGGCGATTTATTATCATTTCTGAACCAAACCAGTGGGGGGAGCTATGGTGCGGTATTCACAAGCCAATGCCGCCCCAGCTGATGCTTGCCGGTCGGGAAGCCATACTGTCTGTTGAATCTTTGTCGTCGTCAGTGAATACAGTCGCTAGCATAGCGCATAACGGATAGAAAGCTAAACGATGAACTTAGGGTGACATTTTGCACAGTCCATCGCACCACCAGGGTGCCGAGGGTTTCAGCAATGTTTCCAATCAGATATAGTGAACACGATGTTGGGAGATGCGGAAAACGTGACGGCAAATAACACGTCCAGCAATGAATGGACAACTTTCGAATGTTGACTTTAGCGGGATGGAAAAAGACACACGATTTGTTTCGGTAGGTTTTATAGAAAATGATTCATCTAGTTAATATCTATATCTATTCTGCTAAATTTTTAATATAAGTTTTACCAAAGTGATCACTGCTTAGCTCAGGTTTTCATCTCTTTCCATCTACGTGGATTCAATCAGTCCCTTATAATACCAACTGATGACATCAGATAATATAACTTTTTTTTTTCTTTCACGCATACCTGCAACCTTTCATAGCAACCATTTTTCTCGCTAAACTTGGATCTAATGTTGCCTAAATTACACCAACCCTCCGAAAGGCTAAATCAGTCAACAATTTCACAATGCGACTCCATCGTTTCGATTCCCATTCAGCAATACAATGGGCCGTTTTGAGCATGTGCGAAACATTTCACACATACATCTGCTAAGAGTCGGCGAACAAAAGCGACGGATTAGGACGGCCTCTCCCCGAGGCGGAAAGCATTTTGCTGTAGTCCTCTCAGCAAGTCCAGAGCCCGTTCATCCGGAACGGAAGTGGAAACTTTCAAAAAGCCCACCGTTGGCCACACAAGTACGAAGTACACGATTTATTGTCGAAATCCATTCACGAGTGAAAGAAGGCACATACAAAAACACAACGAAACACACAATTGCTGGGTGTGCTTCTAGTTTGGGTCAAATTCAACAGTACCCTGCCGATCGAGTTACAGGTGGTAAAGATTCAACAAATGGTATGTGTTCGAGTGAGAAAGTCTGTGGTCAAATGAAAGCGTTCCATACTTACGGTCGACACTCATCGTGATAAGGAATGTTTATTTTTTGAAGAAGGTATGAAAACGAATATTTCCCATTTGTTTAGTGTTATTTAAATGAAACATCTAAATTATTCATTTTTTGTGAAACTTTAACGAACGAATGCAAAATGGGCGTTTGTGATCATCGAAATGGAACCATGTTAAAATTTAGTGAGAACGGAGTCAATAATATTTCATATGAACAAACAAAGGAAAATTATTGCTCGAATCATTACCAAATGTTGAAAGAAATCCATAAGTATTAAATATCTTTAAATATACAAAAGCTATTTTAAGTGTTTCCTGCACGTGTGAATGAATTATGCTTCTTTTCTTCTTTTTGGTAAATTTCATACTGATTGATGAAGAGGATTTTTTTCCTCTTGGAAATTAATTACGTTATTCGCCAGTAAAAAAACAGACAAAGAAAACATGGATAGATTTTTTATCAATTACTTGGAACTTGATATTTAATTGAGGTCGCCCAAAAAAGAACAAAATTGGAATAAGTAAGAAATCATTTAGGAAACTATGTAAAAATTAATGTCTAAATACATCGTTCTCTCAATTGTGTCCTATATATTCTCCATTTTCCGCTACCTTGAACCTAAATTGAAATATGCTTCCACCAGCATTATGACGATCTTTCGAATAGATTTAAATTACCTCCAATGCAAACTCATCACATTTTCCCATTCCTTTCCACACCTTATGCATTTCCAGACCGACCATATTCTCTATCCAAACAAATCTGCCTGATTTTCCATACAATTTGCTCCTTTTTACCAACACCCGCATCCAAGATATATATATAAATAAAGAGAGAGAGAGAGCAAGAGGGGGAAAAGCCGTCCATTCAGCAGTGGGACAAATAAAATTTCACCATAAATTAGGATGAGCTCTACGACAAAATAAATATCTAGCCCATCGGGCCTTCCTTTCTTCTCCTCTCTCTCTTTCTCTCTCCACCACCCTTTGGTTCCTTTCTTCCATCGTACGTGGGAAAAAAAAGATTGGCAACGAGTTGCATGCTCGAGAGAAATGACAATGTGAGCATTTTTCATGTCACCACCCAAGCCTACCCGTCCTTTCCGCTATCATCGACGATAGGGCAAACGGTGTAGGCTCACCTTCAATCACCCCAAGGGCGCCTTCAGAACGCACCGATAGGGAAGTAGCTGGCGTATCGAAATCGGAACGAGTGAACAGGACGCCGTACCGGTTTCACACTAAAGCGTCCTTCAAATAGAAAAATCTGAGCTGGCAGTTTTACATCTTCCTTTGTGCGTCCGCTCTTCCACCCGGTGCTACTCGGTCCTTTACCTCCTTCCACACACTGGTTGAATAAATTTGCAATCTTTCAAAATGAGATAACGCTTGTTACGCGAGCGCGCACGGTCGAAGTGTATATAAATAAATGATTACTTAATATTCAAGAGTCATTCTCGTCGCCTTTCGCTCCCGTATTGTTTGCATCTTTTTTTATATATATTCGCTCTTGCCTGGGGGTAGGGTTGGGACAATATGGCCTCTTTTAGGTAGCGCTCAGGCTTTCGGTGATCTTGTACCCATGCCCATCCATCAGCCGTTGTGACTTTGCTGACACTCACTTTATTCTTTCTCATGACTGTAAAATTGAGTTTTCTGAGGTATGAGGTGGTCGACCTCCTGTGCAAGGGGCTGCAAGAGATTTGTCTCTTTCCTTTGTTCTATGCACAGTGGTTGTAAGTGGATTTTTTTTATATGTTAGAGGAGATAAAAGTCATTCCACTCTGAGGTTTATCAATTACAGCCGCTGGTTAATGGTACTTTATTACGAATATGGGTACATTAACTAGTTTTAAAAGTCTGGGTAAAAAATACGGGTAGATTAGCTACACGCTACACAAAGATTCAAAAACTCTACTGAATGGCGATGTCGTTCAAAAGTTAGTAAATAATTACAAAGCGATTAAAGTTGCAACCAATTAAAATGCTTAATTTTATTTGCTTGCAGCTGGATTACAAAATTAATTTACAAAATTTACTAAATGTTTTAAAGAGTAGTGTAGCTTACTCGAATTTTGCTTCAAATGCACGAGATGTAAGTTTCATCTTAAAAATTCAAATTAAAAAGATCATCATGGAAGCATGGAGCAATGGAAAAGGAACCAAAAAAAACATTTTTAAAAAACTTACCATTCGAACCAACAAGTTTTTATCAATTCGCATCAAACTGCTATTCCCGTTAGCCAGATCCAGTAACAGGGAAATTTTGCATTACAAAGCCCTTTTGTTTTTTCCGAAATTCAAGCGAAACTCCCATTACACAACCACTATTGGTTCGAGGGAAATCACAATGAAGCAACAGAAAAACACACTTCAAAGCATGGTTTCAACGTATTTTTTGTTGTTGTGTGCATATAATGCACCTAGGAATCGTCCGAAGCTATTCAGCACTGAACAGGAAAATGAAAGACATCCAGGAGGTTTCCCAGACCATTGGAGTAAGCAAATAATGCCGATTCATTTACACTCGCGCTGCATATTTTCTACCCATACTTTCAGCGAAGCTCATTTTGGGTACGTAAACAGCATCGGAAGTGAGGAAATAGCACTCACTGTTCAAACGGAGGTTTTCCTGCAATTTCTTCGTTCGATAAATTCGTCTTTTTTTTTATTCGAAACTTTCCAATCGTTCGCTTTTGAATCAAAGTTTTTCAAAAAGTAATCAACTCACTTCGTTCATGCGTCGTTTCTCCCATTTCGGTGCGAATAAAGTTGTAGAAAAAAGGTGTTCCGTTTCGCTTTTTTAAGCCCCTAGCCATTTCCAGTTCCGCATTGATTTCCTGCTCCTGCAGGTGTGGGATTTTCACTCCAAAAGTTGTTTTTCTACTTTCGTTGCGTTCAGTTGCCATTGAGTTCGATTTGAAATGGCTTTGATTCAGCAGAATCAAACTTTCGCGCGTTTCCGCGCTACCATTCTTCTCACGAAACGCTTTGCTAAATGCACTTCCAAGCAACACCCATTCAAACACACACACACACACACTCTTTTTGAGAGAAACTGTTTCAGTATGCAGATTTAAACGAATAAAATGTGATAGATTAAAATGAGGATGAATTCTAATAAGCCATCGGAACGACGATGACGACGGCAAGAGACACTTACATTTTTGCTTCCATTTCCTTGGGCAACTTCTATCGAGTGAAACGGGATAGCATTATCTAGAAAGAGAAAATGGGAGAAAAGTACATTGGTTAAAACGAACTCAATTCCGTTTACTTTGGATGAAGTAAGTTTAAGGAAACGATTAGAACACTCGCCTTCCAATCGATGGGCGAAATCGTGCAAAAAGAGAGTTTGGTGTGATAAGGAAAAAGGTAAACTTTTAACTTAACCTTTGATGATCGAACCGTTTTTCGTTCGGATGGTCTTAAAAATGGTGATGGATTTGAATTTCAGATACGCGGCATGAGTATGCTAAATACTTTCGGGAAAGTATTTTGAATTGTTTGTGTCGTGCAGAAGGTGGAAGAAATGCGGGAGTAGAAAAACGATATGAAAACTTTTTAAATAAAGCTCAGTAACAGAAGAACAGATTTTTTTTTATTTGTTAACAAGATAAGCTTTTCGTTTTTTGATTTCATATAATGATCACAAAGCTAGAATATACAAAAGAACAGCCCGGTGGTTCTATGTATAGACGTGGTGGTCCCTGTAAAGACCGGAGGTGATTCAATTCTCATCCGGGCTGTATCCTGTAGCAGGAACTGTTTATTGGGCTATGTTGTAAAACTAAGTCTAGTTAGCCTGCAAAAGGCTGGCATGATCGGATAGGTCGTTTACGCCATGAAAGAAGAAGATTAAACAAAAATATCGCAGATTTTCACATTCATCCATTTTCCTTTTCCTACCACAGTACGACACAAAACGTCCATTCAGCTCCGGGGAAAGTACAAGGCAATTTTCCGTCGGGTTGAGTGAAATCTAATCTCACTAATGAGGAAATATGACAAGCTTACGCCAAACCCGCACTGCACACCGGGAGCTTCCAATGACCGCCAGACTTATCCACAACTTTATTCACGGAATGGGACGGCAGTCGAAAATGCACGTTCCGAAATACATCCATGAAGTGGGCTTCCCTCTCTTGGAGGACATTTACAGAGGCTTCGCCCATATCAGTTTGATGAGGCTTATCGGATAGAAAAAAGGAATCCCAGATCAAAACAGCGGGCAAACAGCCAGTGACATCCACACATTTGCCCGGTGCAAAGAATCATTATTTTTATTTATCAAACCCACCAAATGTTTCCAGCGTTTTTGTCTGTGTGTGCGTCGTTCAATTGTTATTCACTTTGCCCTTTTTCCTGTCCTTTGGACACTCTCAAAGGTCTGGTAAAGGACCCCAATACTTACGGGGCGGATTATCGCGCAGTTTGGGAGAGCTAGATTGTTCGCTATGGGCCGTGCCAGTATCGATCGAAATGCTAACGTTCGTTAAATATCTACATTTGTTTGCCCTTCCACTATAACACCATGCTTCTCAACGAAACTGTCAATCGATAGCAAGCGAACCGTATCTAATGAAGCTTTCAGCAGCAGTAGCAGCAACAACAACAACAGCAACAGCTCACATGTCTGGTAGCAGAGACGCAACGATGGCAGGTTGTATGCCAAATATGGCGAACCGTTCCCGATTTTCCAAACACTGCGCTAGCTGATTGTAGATAGCGCAGGAACATTTGGAACATGGGTCTATCGCAAGCGGGTGGACACACTCACACACACATATATATCTATATCTTTAATCGTCTCGGGCACAGGGGCCACGTTCGTGTGTTCATTCATTTAGTGAATTGAAAAACATTTATTTGCCCTCAAAAGCTCGTACCGGAGTGAGTGGTGAAAGGAAGAGTGGAAAAAAAATTGGCTAACCTAGGTTTATGCTTCCTCTCTGTCGTAAAAGCTTCAAATTTTTTGGCTCACATGTGTGCTCACGGTGAGCAGAATGCCTGAACGCAATATAACCGAAAGTACAAATTGGTTGCTTAGTTATGAGAAAGGCTCGAGCCAATCCCAAGTTACTCAATCGAATTCACGGCCGTGAGGTTTTCGAGTGCAGAAAAGTGGTAGAAAAATAAACGAAGAGAAAAATGAAATAAATTAATCGAATCCCCACAACGAATGTCCTCCTCTTTGGTAGGTCGTTTGTTACCCCGTGCCTTCAGGGCTCGATGACAGATCGAATCGAAATCGGCTCGGTTCATTTGATGAACCAGTCCGCAACAGTTCTGTGCCCTTTCGAAGCGGACCAAACATTAGTCTTTCCGAGAGCCAAATGGGCTGGATAAAACGAACCGAAAGCTCCCTCCTTCACAATACACCCCCAACAACCACACATTCAAACGGTCTTTGCTCGTGTTCGAGGTTCGATTTGGCAGGCGTTTTTCTAGCAAACGCAGGCTCCATTCGTTTCGGTTTGGAACCAATGTTCGACCGCAACTGAAACAGAGCCTCCTCCACCCATTTTGCCCATTGATTTGCGGTTCTCCATATAGCTGGAGTTTTCGTAATAGTTATAACTTATCGACAGATTGATAAATGTTATCCCCCAGTCCCTGCGAATTTGCCGAAGGGTACAACTGCTCGACAGCTCGTACAACGACACTTAAAGGGAGGAGCATTGTAGAAGGGGGCCGTGCAAAAGTCGACGCACTAGTGAAAGCTTCGTTACTAGAAAAGGTTGTTTTTTCTTTCTTGATAAGGGTGGAGTAAAAGCACATACACACACACACACATTCAACCACCTAGTTTATGTGTTTTTTTAGCCAGCGATCATGCCAATGATGATGATGATGATGATGACGATACAGGTCTAGCCCAGGGGGTGCCGATGAAAGACGAAATGCTTATTCATCATTTTTGCCACAAATAAACTAACGCACCCGACCGGAACCGAGCATCAAGCAGGGTACCAGGAATGTACGCAGCTCGCACCGATCGGAAAACGCTCACGTAATGAAATGACTTTCCGTCCTTTGGTTTTTGGCTCCCGGTAGGAAGGTTGTTTTTTTTTACTCCTTCTATGTTACTATCCACGGTTATGTACGTTGATTAAAAGAACTGCAGCAAAAACAAGCAAAGTGTGTGGGGTTTGATGGTAGGGCCTAGGAGTTGTCCCAGCACATATCGCATACAACGGTGATTTATTGGAGGAAACTGTAGATTGATCAGCATCGTCCACCCTGTTGGACTGCGGAATGGATCCGTTGACAAATTTGTTGATTGAAAGCCAACCGAGAACGAAGGGGAAAAGAGGTATGTCTGAACAAACATAACACGAGATGGTGACTGCAAAACTGGATCATAAAATTGTTGAACAAATTTGCATTACTTTGGTCAAAAGTTGTTGTTCTTTCATAGAACAGAGGTCCTGTATTCAGTTTTGATAGGAAGTTATACAATAAGCAATATGTTCAACAACAAAAACAGGTGGAAAACTGTACCTACAAGTGTAATTGATTATAATTATTCTCTTCAACTGAAAATGTTTTAATAAAAAAGCTTCCCAAAAATTTCCTCCGAAGATACGCTCCTTTCTCTCTTGACTCATAATCAATCAAGAAAGGATTGTGTTTAAGAAACCCACACTACCCCTGAACTCGTGTGCCCAGAGCAGACGGTAACATTAACAGCGAAGCGAACACTAAAGACAGCCGCAGCATATGCACATTAACTGCTCTGTCTTATGGGTCTGTTACGAGTAGCCCTCGTTATGTTACAGCTTACGATTGCCTTGGGAATGGTGGATTTCTGCGGTCAACCGCAAGCGGCTGGGCAATTGTATGGTCTACACGGTCAACAGGGAGGAGAGTCCATGCCGGGGCAAACTACCACCGAGCGCTTATAGTAGAAGGTATAACCGATGCGACTGACCTTAAACAAACATAAACACACAACTTTTGGTCCGATCTTATGTGTGTAAGCAAAAAGGGATGAAGATTCGTACTATAATTATTGCAACAACAGCCATGAACCATGAGCCTGGTACGCTACTGGGGGAAAGCAACTGGGAGTGCAATAAACTTCGCCCTACATGTAGGTCGTTGTCACACCACACCAATACCGCTAGATGTGTATGTTCTTTTTTACGATGGTCTCAAATAAACAAGTTATTAAACAATTTTCGTGTTATTAATAGTAGTCAACTAGCAGCTTTGCGGCGCCCCAGCACAGCTTTATGAGGCCACATAAAAGTGGGCCATAAAATTAGGGACGCGCTCTACTGTTTTCTTGCCACACAATTTAGGCATACTACATGGGCTTGCCGCTGTGTACGATGTTCGTAAATATTAACAACATTAAGCGAACGGTTGCCGTTTGCCATTTCCAGTTTTTTTTTTCACCGTTGACGTTTGTTTTCGGTTTGCCGCAGACAGACGCAAGATGGTAGCACGAAACGATAAAACTCCATTAAATGCAATCACCAATGTGTAGCACTTGATTGCGGGTTTTTTGTAGGTAATTAACACCGGCTTCTGGTGATGCTAATTTGTTTTCCCGGAGAGTACTTTTCACTGTTTGCTTTATTTAAAATACACACAAATTGTCCTGCACCCTGTCATGCCGGGTGTGCAATTTATCGCACGGATGGGTGCGTGTGTGTTTGAGAAATAAATCTAAATTGCTTTCCGTGCGTGGTGAATCTCGCGTACAGATGGCCGCAAGGGATTTGTCACCGAATATACCGACAGCCTTTACATCACGCCTTGATGCCTTAGCAAAAGTTAGCACAACAAACCCAAAACCATCATCAACCCACACCTCCAGCAGGGCAAAATGACGAACGGTGACGTTACCATGACGAAAGAAAAACATATACCAGTCCCCGCCGGCACAACCAGAACACACGTTATTGCTGCTTTTGGGTTTCTCTCTTGCCGTTTCCTTTTTGGGTGTCTGTTGTGTGTGTGTTTGTTTCTATACTTTTTCCATACCTAGAAAAAAATCCAACAAACCGGGGCAACACAACATCCGATCCATAAACAGAGTCTAAAATCATTTTTATGTTCACGCATAATGGCACCTACCCTAAACCAATATCCAGGAAGTAAGGACTCTGTGCCGTAGAACGGGGCAATGGAAGAGTGTTAAGGGAAAGTCAAACGAGAAGGGGATGGAAAAAAGTGGATCCCTCACTCTCGACGAAACAAGGCTCCTCGCTGGCGCCAGAAATAAAGTGGTGATGAAATATATATATATACACACACGACGCTCTAGAGAGGCGACTTAAGTCGTTGGGAGAAGAATCAATTCTGGTGGCAGATAAGTGAGTGAAGAAGTTCTACAGTTTTTTGTTGTTGTGGTGCGGTTTTTGCTTTACTTTCTCGCTCTCCACCTCATGCTTCATACATCTTTTTTCATGATGTATCCCCGAGCGGGGCAACAATCTAGCAATATTGATATTTTCATAAGTGATGATGGTCAGGGTTTATGTTTTTACATCACAACACACTGCTTCGTACTTCTTTTTAACGAGATGTAGAATAAAGGTAGTTAAATGTAATTTTGCTAAGCAAAAAACTATAAATAAAAGCTGTTATTAATTACAACTGCTTCGCTTTTCTTAAACTTTTGTTGATTATGTTTTCATTTCCACACAAACAAGATGTAATACTCCATTGACCATGGATGAATTCAGTTTCATCAAGAGTGAAAAAAAGCGAACAAAAGCTACCAACAGGAAAGTTTTATTTTATTGTCATGGGCAAAGAAGCTTAAAAGAGAAAACACTTAAAAGCTTTTCACTCGGTGTACTGATTCGTTCAGCAGCGTTTGTGACTCCGAGAGTGGGCTCCATCAGCCGACGGTGACAGTTTAGCTGTAGGGTGTTGATCTATGTATGTGTGAAGAGTAATAGAATTATACTAGAGTGAGTTGACCCTACGGGAAAACAAATTTTCTTGTAGATCTCACGCGGATAAACAGATCCATTTTCTGAGTTGTTATACATTATTTTAGTTCTAATAAGGTAGTAGATATATGTTATACAGATTAAAACACAACCTTGTGTGAGGCCTCACGAGACATTTTTTGTAGCTCCAAGGTACAAAATATTTCCTGTTTGTTAGACAAACAAACAACAGCTCATTCGGTTTATTCAACATCCTCGGTACAAAACTCAATTTAACCATTCATCTGACAGCACACCTTTCGCTTTTGTCTTTGTACTGTGCACACAACGTATGCAGTCGTCCGTTACAAACATTGTAATCAAATCAGGACCTCAAATCATGGCTCCCTCACGTATCCGAATCGTCCGCTTTTCGGTACGGGTTTTGTACATCCCTCATGTGGGGCTCATATATCTAATGATCTAACATGTGTACCAATCGACAATGAACAACAAGTTCATCCATCAGCAAACAATGGGGTTTGCGTAGTCAACAACAGTCAGGCCACGTGCTTCGAGCCTTTCCGTGTGCCCAAAATGTCATCGTGATGTCAGCCAAAATTTGTAGCAAACACATACATACACACACACCTACATACAAACAGAACCAAGGACATCCATTTACCAATTTGTCAAGGCTGGCAGGGAGGATGACTGCCAATAGCAGGAAACTGGGAGCCATGAGGGTGGCAAATGGAGTTTCGCGTTACGATTGCGCCCATCCATGCCGATTGTGCATGCATGCTTTTGGAAGAAATGTCATTACCACTACCGAGATAGACACATTGTCTGTGTATCAGAATCGTTTACTTTAACAGCTGGCCTAGTTTTTTGTCTGTAAACCCTTGCCAGAATACACGTTAAAAGTGAAAATATGTTTCATTCTCAATGTTTGTTGAGACAGACCTAAGGGGTTAAGTAAAATGAGTTCCAAACAAATAAATGTTTTTTCATCAACTTTTATTTCTAGATTTCGTCAAAGCTGATGTTTTGTATTTGTTGCTAAAGTTTTTGGAGTTTTTAAGCTGATTAATTGAAAAATTATACCAGCTTTTAAAGTCAAGTTTAAGTTATATAAACACAAAATTAAATTATGTCAACTTGCAAACGCCTGGAAGCGTTAAGCAATCAGAATAGTGAAAAAAAATTATATATTCACATTTTTTGTTTCTTTAGAACAATCAGCCCGGAGTCCTATCTTTCTTTTATTTGTGATCCATTTCAACGTACTACGTTTTCCTAATCCACCATTCCATTTGCTTGGCATTATCTAGCCTCCATTTCGACTCCCATTTCATTTGCCCTTATTTCACCAACAAAGCTCCCATAAGGGCCATTTTCGATCACCCGACACTAGCGGTCCAATCACTGTCAGTTGATGGGTTTTCCATCATACACTTCCGGGTAGTGCTGGACCCACTGAAGAAGTGGCAAGATTTTGGAGGTTTTTTTTCGCACTTCCCAAATCCCTGCATCCATGTCATCACCATACCGCCAACGACCATAGGCGGGATCATTCACTATCAAGTCACCCAATCATTCAACTTCATTGTTTCGCGCTCTTAAACACTCACCCTTACCCTACCATCCTGCAATGGGCGAACGGTCGAGGCATGAGTTACTACCACAGGGAAAATATTACACCACACCATACAAGCTTTTAAAGAGCCACAAAATAAAATCAAATCGCCCACAGGGGAACACTACAGCACCGGATCCTTTTGGAACCTCGAACCTGCACGGTTCTATCAGAGCGATGTGTTTCGCATTTGCACACAGGGGAAGCTATGGTAAGATTTACACAACATCTCACGTGGCTGCGAACGCCCCATCCGATCAGGCCACTCGCGTGCAATCTCTGCCCGTGGCTGGAAAATAGACATGTCCGTGAGTAGGCCTTCTACTGACTGGTCGGAAACACGGTCTCGAAGGAGCCATACTTTCTTTTTAGAGGCATTTGGCATTTTTACCAGGCACGGCGGTTGTTTTGTGGCTCTCTACATTTCGGGAGACCAAAACGAACTCCATTTCCTAGACTGATGCCCGCTTTTGCCCAGGCAATGATGATGAGAGTGATGAGAATGATGATGCTGGTGATTGTGATGGTGTCTATCAGTTTAGGCAGGTTGCCCGAAACGTTGCCAGAGAGGATGGGTAATAAATTTTACAATCCTTTTGGGATTTGAGTGTAATTTGGTTTTACTCCCGTGCTGTGCTTCTTCATCAGCGAATAGGTTTGTGCCTAGGGGTAAAGGCTTTTAACGCAACTTTGTGCTCTGAAATTTTGAGTAGGCTTTCAAGGTTATTTTTAAAGGAAGTGAGACAATCTCGATTTCATAAAAAATAAATATATATTGCTCTGATCTATTCGTAACACCAATGTTCATAAATCCTAATCCTATTTTTTTTCTTTGTCAAGAACAACCATTCCGATGCCCGAAAGTTGATAAATCAAATTAAATTTCAAAATAGATTTGCAATAAATAAAAGCATTTTCATTTTTAAGCATCCTGAAAACATAAAATAAAAAATGTTACTGACAGTCTTACGATCTAACACTAAAACCACACTCTAGGCCACATTTGGCAACAATTTACAGGTGTGTCTGTCATGGCGTAAAATTTATAAAAATAAATAGAAAAGTAAACAGGCTGCACTAACAAAGCAAGCGAATGTCAAACCGTTTGCATACATTATACAAAAAAAGGTAAGCCTTCAGCAAACGATACATCGAATTTGAAACTAGTTATTCAATTTTCACTTTCCCTTTATATGTTTTGCCCCTATGAATTACCTCTATGGAAGGTTAGTCAATTTGAATGTAAAATCCATGTTCTATGATTTATTCTAGAACAACTGTTTGCTTTTCTTGTCCGGTTCTTTGTTTCATTTACCGTTGCAGGCTGTACTATCATCACCTTTCGCAGAAGGACTTTTCACATTTTGCATCCTCACAATAACACACCGCCACCATTACGATTCATCAAAACGCATGCACCCGGGTGATGGATATTGCCCTTCCTCTCGCAGCCGTAAATAAAGTGAATTCAACAAAAGTAGAAATGGAAAAACACTACCAAAAAAACAATAGAAAATCCTCCTCCCTTCAATGAAACACACAAAACTCAATTCCATCGAAACGTTCCTGTGCAACGCCTAGTCCGCCTAGCAAAAACGCTTCATCGCAGATTGGCATCGACACTGGCTGCAAATAACTGTATTTTCCGGGCAGAATGGTTTACCGTCCCGCACTGGACGCTTTTGTTTGTGGCGCTGAGGACATCCTGCACCGTACAGACAAACGAAAGAGAAAAGGAGGGATGGCAGAGTGAGAGAAAAATCAATTTGTCATCAAGCAAATTCAATTCTCGTTTCAAGTTGAAGCAGAATTCAAATAAATGCATCACTTTTATGTGCGTTTGTGTTTGTTTGTGTGTTGGAATGGACGTAAAATTTTTCCAACAGAGTGGCTGTCCCTGGGTACTGACCGGGTGAGAGCGATGTGTTTGATTTTTATGACGCTTCATGGCGAAAGTATTTAAAATCGATTTATCGCCACCAGTCACCGAATGTGTTCTACAAAATCTTAATTACCGAACTGTCCGAAAACGGGACCGGAATGTTTGTTTGTGTGCTTACGCCTTCTCCCCCATTCCATTTTCAAGCTTTATATATCATGTTTGACTATTAATTCATCGGATGGCCATGTTATAGAGCTCGCAATAAAAGGTTCGGTTTAAAATAAGCTTTACTAAATTTCAGTAATTTAAAGAATTTTAAAGGTTAACTTAAATTAAAATTTAAATTTTAAATTCGTTTACAACAGTCTCTTGTCAAATAGATCTACCAATCAAATTATCATGACACTTTCCTTACAGATTGGGTTAAACAGCACTACAACTACTTAGCCGGCTACCGGAAGCAAAACTTATCCACGACACTTTGAAGCAAATCATCGTTTTTAAAACATGAAGTGAGCACGGTCAGTGCGATGGGAAAAGTTCCATCGTGTGCTCCGTCAACTTCGAAATTATCCAATATCTTTGGTCGTTAATTTATCAACTGATTGCACTTCATCCAGCGCTATGAAGCGCGGTAAGGTTGTGCTGTAGCGTTTGTTTTCTGTTTCTCCTCGAGCATACGCTTTGAAACCGGCTTCGCCCTTTACGACCACTTCCCAAGAGCTTATCGATTCCATACCGTTCGGTACCATGCGAAAGCATATCGCTCGTATCGTGTATGAAATGTAAGATGAAGTACGCAGCGCATATTTTTCTCTCCCAACTATCACGCCGTTTCCAACCGCCCATCTTTCGTCCCCTCGAGACTTAGCCGGAAAATCGTGACCAGAGTGGTAAAACTGAACCGTGCAAGAATAAATACGCTTTACAAACCAGCCAAAACCCACCGACTCAATAACGATGATGAACGGATTTCTTGACGGCAGGAGACACCGGCGATGGACGGATGAATTTGTTGGAATTTCACTGGGAAAACTGGTTTCCGCGTGCGCTGTGTCTCGCGATGATGTCTACTGATGCTAGAGAGAGAATCAAAGAAGTGGAAAAGTTGCATCGTTGTTTCGGTCATATTTTTGCTCTATCCACAACTACTCCTGCACTACCTTATCTGAAATACGGCAGTTGTGTGTGCTGTTTTGAAGCACAGAGAAGTTAACTATTGCCAGGGTGATTTTTTTTTGCTTTCTCTAAATGTCCCATCGTTCTCGAATCTATGGAGAATCGAGATTTGGAGGGATGAAGAAAAATGAAGAGCAATGGAACTCTCTACGGAAGGGGTCGTGGGACGGTTGATGGACGAGCAAGATGCAACAATAACAATTCGTGACGAACGAACTCTCTGGAGGAAAGTGGACGTACGTGTGTACAAACTTTGGTCCTTTGGGTGCTTTGGGAAAACACACATACACTAGCACTGCTTCGCAAAAAAACGAAAACGAAATGGAGACAGAAGATGGGGAAAAATAAACTCCAAAGTCCTTTCCAGGACGGAAAATGTGTATTTATGATTTCTCGGCTAGTTTATGCTTCCTTGTTCGAAAACACAGTGCCTCCGCCATCGCAACGAGTCTCACTAATTCCCCGATCTTATCTCGTGAAATATGATGGGCACAATATGTTGAGAAGGATGGGTTTTTCTTGTTTTTATTTGGATTTTGTTTATATTCTTCTTATGTTCAACGGGATTTCCAAACTACAAGATTCATAGTAGAGTCAATATAATGTATTGTAATATAATATAAGACTAGAAGCAAAAGGGCACGGTTTGATTGTTTATGAGTTAATGGTAATGCAATAAGCTTTTCCGGATTTTAGTTGTTTGAAGGAAAGCATGGAATACATACAAATCATACAAGCATACATTTATTTGTGGGACATGCTCGAGAATTTCCATAAGTGAGTAAGCTTAACATTTAAACCAACGTATTAGTTTTATAGAATGATTTAAAGCGCCGTTTAAGAAAGTTTTGATATAAAGCTAGTTGCTGTTACAGACTATAACCGCTTTCGATAATCACAGCATTTAAAAAAAAACGTTTTAAAAAACCAACTTACAAGATTACTAACATACTAAATATTAAATTATTCTTTTACATTGCAGTCCATATCGAGGTTTAGTAGACAATTCTAAATAATTTAGTTATTCAATTCCCGCTGATGTTTAAAATATATTATAAATTTTAAAGTGAATGAACTCTAACACCAAGTTAGATTTTGTTTCAGTACTAAAGCTCATTCAAATAAAGGTTTAGAGCATCTTTCAGAACATCAGCAGCAGCATAAATACAATCTGAATCCGTTTTTAATTAAACTTCTCTGACTTTTGGTTTGTTTATTTTTATTCGTATCTAGCAAGTCATAACAAATATTATTAAATTACACAATATGCCTTACAGACATCAGTCTCAACTGTACCGAATACTGACACAATATCTTACCTCGACCGTTGAATGTCTAAACCAGATAAACGACGACTGATAAGACGCTCATGACGGTCTAGCATTCAGGTGGCATGGGAAAAGATGAAAGCCTACTTACAACGAGTGAAAATATGTTCAGCCCACAGTAGACAAAGACCAACTAAAAATCTCAATTCCCTGCGCAATAGTACGACTTCCCTCTTCGTTACACGCACACCCAAACTATATCACACTCCCGAGCCACGCTAACACAAAAGGCTCAAAGTTTATTAGATATTAGAAAAGTTTGCCACTCCTGTGTCGGGACGCATCCAAAACGACCCAAACAGTCATGAGCATGTCCCTGCCCAGTTCGACAGACGTTTCGATGTCGCCCTGTATCTAGTTTACGAGTGACGAGCAGGAGATTTACTTCACCCGCGGAAAAGGCATCTTTTTTCCGTCTGCCCTATGGCTATACCATCCGACAATCCTCCACTATCCCTCTTCCACACAAAAAGTCTTACTATACACCCAACACAACTTCAACCAGGGCCAATTCGCCCGAATCCCTTTTGTTTGGAGAGAAAGTTTTTCTCGATCTCTTGTTCACCCACCCACCTTTCCACGGTAATATACCACCATTCTCACCCTGAATGTGCGAAAGAAAGCGTGCAGAAAAAAGCGTAGCCGCACGAGCGGTGCGATATCGTTATCACTGGCAATAATTATGCTAAGCGCGGATGAAAGTTCTTCACGAGCAGCTTTTCCTCATTGAAGTGTTGTTTTGCTTTCCCTTTTTGCTTCTTTGTGTGTTACTTGGCTAGTTTGTTTGTTTGTGTGTGCGCTGACTTGCACGCCCTTATTCCACCGGGGCGAGGAGATAGCCATTAATTAGCTTCGCCCGGGTGTGCCGGGAAAACAAATGATTATTCTCTTTGAAGATGGTTATTTCTTTCGCGAATTGGCACGGGCACGTCGACGTGTCTGCTTGCGCGGAACTAGCTGGCTAACTAATTTCCTATGAGAGAAGGAGGAGTTTTACCGTCACTTATACTATTGGGCCTGGAATGTTGAAATGTGAAAATTTCCTTTCAATTTGTGTGTTCTATAAGCATACACCCTAGCATGAATGAAGTCTTTATAACAAGGGATATGAGTGACAATTGCTTTTTAAAAATATTATGCTGTAAATGCAATAATCGAATTGAACAATTGATAGTTAAAGATGCTACAGCATACATACGTTAAAAGCCAAATTCTATTTAAAAAAATCACACAAAAATCGATACAATTTCCCGCGAGACAATAAAAACTAAAAACATTCAGAATGCGAAACCAATAAAATCTATTTCACGAATGAAACAATCAATTGAAACAATCGCGACCACCATATCATTTGTTTCCTGATGCAAGCTCAAAGATAAAATTTCAGGCTGCAATCACGAACAAATCCTTGGCATGCATTCTTGGCAACTGCTACGTGAAAGAACTACTAGAACCCGAGGAGACAAGCACACTATCCCACAAAAAAAGGGAAAAAAGCTCACTTTGTGCTCCTGTGCAACCACACATTCATTTCCCAAAGTGATCAGAGTGCTTTTCCTCCTTTACCACCGTCTGTGCCCTACCTCCCCTTTTCTTTCCTTTCCATTTAGGTACAACGCAATTGAACGAAATTCGAAACTTAAATGCAAATGGTTCTGGTAACAGTTTCACCGCCGGTGCTAGCCCGAACTGGCAAGGAAAATGGGAGAACAAATATTTTCATTAATTTTAGCTCGTTATTTTCCGTCCGGGCGCGAGCACTTCCCGTTAATTTCAAATGGGATTTGGTCATCGAAGTGACACACACCGGCACCCACCGAAGCCAAAAAAATCCATTGACCGCGTTTGAGCTGAAATCTTTTTTTTTTTTTTCAAAATTTTTATTTCTGTTTTTTAGACATTGGTAAGGTTCTTCTTTCACAGAACGAACGAGTAGGCGCTTATTTTTCTTTGGTTTTAATTTTCCTCGTCGTACACTGTGCAGAGAGCCGTAAATTCTGCCAACGGAACGAATGGTACGAACTGTGTGACGATTTTTTCTATCTGCTTTAAAGAATTTCATCTTC